>VRLP01004073.1:0-53993 GCA_009660295.1 Lophius piscatorius
GCGTTACCATGGATACACTGGTGAATGAGGAGAGAGATCTTATAATCAATCCTGGTGGAGATGGGAAGCCAATGAAGGGAATGAAGAACGGGGGTGATGTGTTGATGTTTACGAACTCTCATCAGGATCCTTGCAGCACTGTTTTGAACATACTGAAGTCTTTAAGACTTTTATCAGGGATCCCGGTGAGAAGTGCGTTACAGTAATCCAGTCGGGAGGAGACAAACGCGTGAACCAGCTTTTCAGCATCACTCAAGGTGAGTGAAGAACGGAGTTTGGAAATAATAGGTGGGAACAAAATATTAAAATACATGTGTCAATTAAAATATTTATTCAACTCCGATGTTAATTTTTTTCTGACAATTTCAATGACAATGCACAGTTTTTTGGGGTTTTTTTTGTATATTTTGTGTTCCTTTGTTTTAAATGAGTGTAAAAAAAGAGTGTTGGAAAAGAGATTTTTAATCTCGATGAGGTTTTCCTGGTTAAATAAATAAAAAATGAAAATAAAGCATTCCCCCTACTTTACAATGTCATGTCCAGAACTCTGCCCCGCCACCGAAACAGACACTAAACCGTTTCTTCATACATTTCTGAAAAACCAGGAGCTCTCATGCCGGCTACACACTAGAGGATTAAACGCCCGATTGAATGCATGATTTAACCCACTAACAGTCACGGCCCGATTCACGGCTTATGTCAATCGACTATTAATGTGTGCATGTGCATTAAATACACACAGTAATAAATCTGAAGTGTGTGTTTTCCATGCGATTATCTTACTGAGCCTCCCTGATCTTCCGTTAGACTCCTGATCGGATCGCGTCTAACGGAACACCCGCAATAACCAATGAGAGCGAGCGGACCGGGAAGCGTCATAACCGGATGTTGGGTACTTTTACAGCTAACAGAAACCCAAACATACCTGAACCCTGAAGCAGGTGGATTATTGGCACCAACACGAGTGACTTTATAACGTGTCACAATCTTGTAAGATTTATCAGTAGAACCGACGAGGACGTCGATCGTCCTCCATGTTTGTTTTTTCTTCTGAAGTCACGTTTGGTCACGTGAGTTTCTGTGAGATCTGGTGTCTGTGGAATCTCCACTGTGAAATCCTCACTACAAACAGTGTGTGTGTGTGTGTGTGTGTGTGTGTGTGTGTGTGGTCTCGCCGTCTGGATGAATCTTTAAGTGTGTGTCTTTGGAAGATTATAATGTTAAAAACTGACCTCACGTCTGTGGTCATCTAACGATTTTAAAACCGGTTCAGATTTTTTTTAAATCCTCTTGTGTGTAGCCAGCGTTACAGTTCTGTACAAACACAATCATCCTCATTCAGCCTAAGGGTCATTTAATCTCTATCTCATCAATGTCACTGATTCACTCTGTCACATCATGTAAGGCTACAGGAAACCCAAACTTTGTCCCGATTATTCAGGAGAGAGCGTTGATCTTTTAATTTCTGCACATTGATTACAGTCACCGGCTGTGTTTGCTTCTACTTGTAGGTTTTAGGCTGCAGACATGTCTTTAGGTTCTTCATGGTTCATTAGCACAAGCATTGTACTATTATAAGGATAATACTCAGAAGCATTACAGTCTGTCAGCGATGTCCGACTCGATCTGTGCCAGTAGGATTGTGTCAGTAACTCCCCTAGAATGTTAAAGTCCACACAGCGTTTCCTTATTTGTTGCCACAACGCCTTTTTAGTTTAGTGCTGTTGACTCAATTCCACCCACTTAATGCTGGCACACAGTGACCACCCACTAGTGACACATTTGGATAATGAAGCAGATGGCCACCGCTGACGACTGTGATGTCAGACGTCTCATTCCAAGTGTTTCAGTGGAAGACTTCTTAGAGTCAAGAACTGTTTGTTGAGTACATTCAGTCATAACCCCGACCACCAGGATCGTTCGTAGCCTACATCCGAAACTTCTTCACTCTGCCACCATATGCAGAGTTTATGATAGCTTTATACACGTATATGCAATTAAATCACTACAGTGACATTCAATGGGTCGACACAAGAAATCACATTTACATAAAATGTTTTTGCTAAAGATGAAATTGCCAAGTTATCCGAAGGGTTTTTGTGTTTCATGAAGCCAGCTCTATCTTTGGATCCTCAATTTCTTGTCTGTTTCTAGTTTTTACCGGCACTCGGTAATTAGGAGGCACTGCTTCACTGTGGCAGCACATAATCTCTAAACCCGGACACTAACTATTATTTCATGTTGTGTAAATTCAGGGTATCCTCACTAAATAACTTTAGTTTCTTGTATTATTCAGTGACACATAAAGCAGAACCGATTATGTGTACAGAGAACTGAAGGTGCTGTTACTGCAAGGGAGGGGAGGGGCCAGGAGGGAAGAAAGGCGGGGCCAGGAGGGAAGAGGGGAGGAGTCTGTTGGGTGATTGAATGTACTTTATAAAAGCTACGTCTGGTCATTAGAGTGAAGACAGCATTCAGCTCAGGTTCCAACACAGCACCAGATGAAAATATTCAACTTGTTCTGGACATTCTTTCTTTTTCTTTCTTTCATTCATTCATTCATTCTTACATTCATTCATTCATTCTTACATTCATTCATTCATTCTTACATTCATTCATTCATTCTCACATTCATTCATTCTCACATTCATTTATTTATTCATTCATTCATTCTTACATTCATTCATTCTTCATTCATTTATTCATTCATTCTTACATTCATTCATTCTTAAATTAATTCATTCATTCTTACATTCATTCATTCTTCATTCATTCTTACATTCATTCATTCTTCATTCATTCTTACATTCATTCATTCATTCTTACATTCATTCATTCGCACATTCATTTATTCATTCTTACATTCATTCATTCTTCATTCATTTATTCATTCATTCTTACATTCATTCATTCTTAAATTAATTAATTAATTCTTACATTCATTCATTGATTCTTACATTCATTCATTCATTCTTACATTCATTCATTGATTCTCACATTCATTCATTGATTCTTACATTCATTCATTCATTCTCACATTCATTCATTGATTCTTACATTCATTCATTCTTACATTCATTCATTCTCACATTCATTCATTGATTCTTACATTCATTCATTCATTCTCACATTCATTCATTGATTCTTACATTCATTCATTCATTCTCACATTCATTCATTGATTCTTACATTCATTTATTCATTCATGCATGCATTAAGTCAGTCAGTCAGTCATTCATTCACTCATTCATTTTCTTTATCTGTTCATACTGGACATTTCATGAAGCTGATTCTCCAGAGACTTTATTCTTCATTGTCATTCTTTGATGTGAGCTCAAATGTTTTTATTCTCTGTATTCATGTTCGATGAACAGCTGCAGCAAACGGACCAGCTGGTCGTCAAAGAAGTTTAGAATTTATGCTCAATATCAATTTAATTACTTATAAAGGGGTCTTTTTTTATTTTAATATCCATTGACAGGTTCTATTTATAACGGCTGAGGTTATAGAAATAATAATAGTCATATTATTATGGATATTATTATATTATAGTTATATATTTGGTTTATAATGATGATGATGTATTACATTAATTAAATGAATATTTAATACATTAATAAATAAATCATAAAAGAGAATTATTATAATTGAACAAAATGTGTAATGTATTATGTAGATGATATATTTTTCTCATATTTATATATTTTATAGAATTTATAACATCTGATTGTTGTTTCATTGCCGTTTGTGACCATGATATATATTCATTTGAGTTTGAAGGAACTTAAATCAAAATGTTTTCTTTTTATGAGAGACTGGCTATCATTATTATGCTACTTCATTATTAATTTAAATTTTAAGTGGAAGTTTTATTTTAGTAAAACATTTATGTATTTCCTGACTGAGAATGTATTTATTTCAGATTCATTCATTTATTAATGTATTTACCTTAGACATAATAGGCTATCATTTATGCCAAATAACCTACACATATGTATATCCATGTGGGTGGAGGTGGGGGGGGGGCACCATAACCTGATTATTATCTTAATAATTGTCCCGTCCTTCTAATACATTTGCAAAATGTTTGAGTTCCTGTTTTATCACGTGTCGAGAGAATTATTCTGACAATCTCAGATTAACTCAATTTCACTTTCATTTTCTTTCTGCTCTTTATGATTTATATTATAAATGTGTATGTGTGTGTGTGTGTGTTTGTCCAGTTTATTTTGTCTACATCTATGGACCTATCATGCTTGTCTTCTGTTGGGGGGGCAGGGGGGTTGGGAATATTGGTTGGAATTGGCTTATTCCTAGAGGAGATGCTGCGGAGAACGGGTGGAGATATAGATATATATATATAGATATAAATCGATTTTTTTAAAGACGATAAATAATAAAGGTGTTAGTAAGTCGCTCGTCCGTACTAGTAAATAGAACGCAGCTTTTCATGAACTTGCGGGGTGCGTCACGTCCTCCAGCCGCTCAACATGTGTCGGTGCTGCTGCGTTAAAAACAAGAAAACACATGAAGTTGTTCACATTTAATGTGAAATACACCTTTATTCTGTTCATGACTGTTTTCTACTTTTACTGTTTTATTACGACAGAAGACTGAAATGTCTTTAATTAAATGAGTCCAATCATTTACCCAGGGACATTTAAAGTTCCTTTTTCTTGATGTTTAAAAACGGATTGCTCTTAGATGTGATTTGTTTAAACTTGTAAAATATACTTTTCCGGCTGTTATTGATGCCTGTGAATAAAAACATTATCCTACGAAACTCTGCTGATAGAGAGGGAGACACAAAAGTTAGATATGCTGATTTATTTTGAATTAAATCCGTAATTTCAGTCATATTTATCCCGTTGGTTAGTTCAGAATGATATAAAATGAGTCAATAAAATAAGATTGGATTGTCAGAATAGATTACAATTGGTCAGTTTGAGTTCTGTTCCGCGCCCGATGTGAACTCCGCCCCTGATTTTGGCCCCCTCTGCGATGGACTTTGACATCCTTCTTATAGATAGATCCCTCCAACACTCTCTTATTGTCTCTCTACATTTCCCAGCGTACCATAATGAATGAGAACAGTTTATTGTCTGATATTGTTTCTCACTTCCTGTGCCGCTCAGCTGTTTGTGCGGTCTACAAACGTGACTGCGCTCTGAGAGTCGGAGCCAAATTTGGAAGGACACGTTGCCCACGGGTGATTTGTTTAACTTTGAAAGGTTCTTTGGTTTGTGTTTTATTTGCTCGGGGCTACGCGGCAGCAGATCATCCAGCACATTCTCCCTAGTGGGTAGCGGCCAACAGAGCCTGGGCGAAGCGCGTGGAGAGAGAGGGGAGAGAGAAAACCCCCCACCAGGAACCAGACCACACTCCTCATTTAAGCAGTGCGAGGCAGGCCAGCCTTTTAACAACACAGAAACAAAAAAGTCCTCTGGATTATCCTTTTCCTTCCTCCAAACCTCTCTCTTTAACTCTCCTGGGATGTGATGTTGTTCTCTAACCAACAGAGAATGAGAGAGATGTTCTCACCAGTCACATTAGAGAAGCTTTAATCCTCCAGAGCGAGGGTCCTGGGAGGGCGAGGTCACAGATGAGGAGGCACAAACTAAAGAGATGACAGGGGAAACAGACGAGGATGGTGACACAATGAAACAAGATAAGTCTCCTGTCTCCTGTGAGCTGTCAATCCACACAGCGGGATGTCTTTTCCCAGGGGGGTTATGGGTAAGGAGAGCATAGGTAGGGCTGCTTACTTCCTTTCCTTGTCTATCCTGCCTAATCCAGCCTCAGACATTCACCAAAAGAAGTGCGCTGGAGATGACATGGGTCTGTGGGGGTTCAAAGCCGCCTCAACCCAAATAAGAGGAGTCTATAGGAGGGAAAAGCTGATGTAACCACAAGAGGTAGATTAGAATTAAAGACTTGACAGATGCAGAAAGTTTCTGCACATTGGCTGTAATCCCGGCTGTGAGTGACAGCTCCTCTGGTTTTACTAGCTCACGGCGGGTGGACCATCTTAAGCACACATCAAATGAAAAGAGCTCTTATTTCAGGCGCAGGCGCTCGTGCTTGTGTGACGTGTGTGAATGTCATGTGTGGAGATCCTAGTGTGACACCGGTTTCAGTGAAATCCCTGCATTGCTACTTGCTCCAGAACAAATTTCTCTTCGGGGAAAATAAAAGCATATCTTCTCTTTTCTTATCTTACGAGGGGATCCGGCAGCAAAGACTTAGAGAAACATCCAAAGAAAGGATGGGAGGTGTGCCGTCTCCATTTGAAACGCAGCCTACTCGTCATAACGAAGCAGATGTCTCCTGATGCTCACCCCACGCCACAGCTCCTCCAGCCACACATCAAAGAACGCGCTGGAATGTATTCGGACAAGTAAATTGCTCGCCCCTTTGCTGGTGGCTACATTCTAACGTTCATAATGAGTCTTCAGTGATTGAGTAGTTGTCACTGCTCCCTCAGGGACGGGTCAAATGGAGAGAATAATGTGCTGTACTTTACTTGTATGATTAATTAGGCATTGTTTTTTTTTATTAATATTATTGTTTTATCTATTATTTTTAATCTGCCCCAAAAATGCATTCCGTAGAAAGACGTGGATTAAGTCCTCACTCACCAGTGCATCCATGGTAACGCACCCCCCTACCTAAAAGAATTACTCACCCCACTGACCTCAACATGATCCCTCCGTTCTACCCACTCATACCACCTCCTCCTTCCCTGAACTAAGATCAGCACCATGGGTGATCGGGCCTTCTGTTCTGCTGCCCCTCGTCTGTGGAATGCCCTCCCTGACCATCTGAGGGCTCCACAGACGACTCACACATTTAAAAAAAGGACTTAAAACTTTATTTTTTAGCAGAACCTCTAACTTTAATTAACATTGCTGCTTTTTGGTCAGGCTTTTATATAGTTATTATTTTTTATTGATGCTTTTATCTGCTTTTACTTTGTAGCACTTTGAGATTTGATCCAAATGTAAAGTGCATTATAAATTAAATGTATTATTATTATTCTTTAAGGCAAACGTCCTGAATGGATAGCGCGTGTTTTTTTGCACATTTGTCAGACGCGCTCCTCCATGATCACCGTTGGTAGATCAGCTTGCTCATTTGTTTGCGGGTGCTGTCAAGTCTGCACCCGTTTTACACACGGAAACCTTTAGTAAATCAGGCCCTAAGCCTCCACAGTATACTACCTGTTACTGTAATATACCTAAAGTAAATTCAGGGTTAGTGTGATGTCCGACTACATCTGATAATTGTGGTGTGACTCAGGTCCAGGTCATTCACGTATGTTTATGCCGGCAGCTTCGATGGATTCTGAGAAAAAGCTGCTGAATCCTACTTACATTTAATGGCTTTTTTCTTTCTTTCTTTCTTTGCGGTCTTAAGAGTAAATCTGAATGTTTGTTGAGAGTTTATTGGTTAGTAATGACAGTAACGTGATATATGGGCATCTATTAATGATGCCGCTTTATGTCATTCCGTGTAATAGCTGCTGCATCCTTTTTGGTTTCGGTATGTGTTTATGAGTTAGTGTTTATCCCTCATAGGTGTTGAACTCCGTTTTAACAACTTTATTCCACGAGATAAATGTTCCTGACTCTTTGAATAAGTCGCCTATCAACATTCTGTAGCGGGTCGAGTCACTGTGAAGTTTTATAGGACAGCAGTACGTTGGTCCGTTAAAAAAAAAGTAATTTGATAAATCTCGAAATTTGATGTTCTGGAAAGTATCGCAAAATATGAGATTGTAAGCATCATGAGACTTGTAGGCCTTAAGTTTTTTCTTTCGTATAAATGATAAGTTTTTACAAAAGGTACACGAAGATACCCTCCCACTGTCGGCCATTTCATTACATCCTTGACTGACGGACTCGACAGAGAGTAAGGGTCAAGAAATCTCACTCCGTTACTAAGAGTTAGCTTATAATAATAATAATAATAATAATAATAATAATAATACATTTAATTTATAATGCACTTGTAAGAGAACGTGTTTCCTGCTGAAAAACCCTTTGAAATGATCGATGAGTTATTCCAGAATGTCCATATTCCAGTTTGTAGTTTTTATTTGTGATGCTCGTTGCTCGTGATGCACTGCTGTCACTTTCTGCCAACAGTTAGGCTCCTCCAACAAAATATGTCATCGCTGTTTAATAACAGGCAAAGGGTTTACTGCGGGAGAACTGCACTGAAGGCTCATGTTTTCAAACCACGGTTCACCTCTGGTTCCAATAATGTTATTCTGAGAAAATGTACAGGCAGAATAATCCATGCGAAGCAGAAAGACGGAGAAGGATTGATCTTCGGTCGTTGGGAGCTTTACCGGGGAAGGGCATAATAATAATAATCATCTAGCTGATTAGACTCTGAACATTATCTGCAATTCAACTTATCATTCTAAAAATCAATGGATAGAAACAGAAACGTTTTTTTTTTTTTTTTTTAAGAGAAAAAAAAGATTAGATTCATTTTCTTACGCTTTTATTTTTCGGTCTGGAGGTGATGTTTGAAAGAGTGACCACGAAATATGTTCACTGAGTGCAGTCGGACAAAACTTTTCCTGCTTCCAGCGTCCTGGAGCCACGTTGTTCAGAGCTGATACTCCATCAGTGGCCTCTCTGCGTGGCGGGTAGATAACAGCGCCTCGGCGTACGGAGGAACCAATTTTGGTGACGGGTTCCATATTTGGAGCGCTTTGAAGAGAGAGACATTTGACCCGGCATCAAAGACAGAGGCGAGTAATGTGGCAAATTACTGGATATTACCCCAAATAACAGAAGTCTGCATCACTTTATGAGGAAGATGGCTCTGTTTGAGTGCACCTGAAAACTAGTTACAAAGTCACCCTAAATGTGAGAAACACATCTGAACAACTTTGATCTTCTACAGAAATCACAGCCAGTGCATTACGAGGGCGAACTGTATCTGTTTCAAGAAAAACCTTCCTGTGCTTGGAAAAAGAATGAGACAAGGTGGAGAGTAGGCGACTGCCATCCACTCTGGAGCCAGGTATACATCATTTAAAAATCATTCAAATTAAATGAGAGAGCACTTTATGCTAATATAAATAGAATACCGGTCATACTATTATACTGATTCTATTACCTGCAGTGGTTTATGTTACCGTTGGAATGACCGTGAAGCAGAAAGACTCGGAGGAGGCTTCAAGAACAATGAATGCATGAATTCACATTTAAAAATACCGTGGACCACTGCTGCATGTGTTCATGACAGCAGCACCCACATAATGGACTCTGAACACCTTTTATAAGCTGCAGCCTGATAAGGAATTATCCTAACCACAGTCTAGGGAATAATATACCCGACAGAATGTTAATAATGAAATTATAATGCATAGCTTGTTGTTAGATCATGCATTAGAGTTTTTTAGAATAAAATATCTTACCCCTTACCATTTGGTTTTCCTACTTAAAATGAGTGATGCTATTACCGGGGACTCAAACATATGACCCTGCAGAGACACATAGGTTACAAGAGGGGGATTTCAGAAAGTGGGTTTAGTTCTGATCCACCAGAGTTTATTAACCCACTGATGAGGTTTTAATGGACAAGATCTCAAGTTGCAGGTGAGCAGAGCATTTGGTTTTGTGGAACTTAGCAATGCATCTCTGCTGTTTGCAGATGATGCGGTTCTATTGGCTTCATCAGTCCGTGATCTCCAGCGTGGACTGGATCGGTCTGAGAGTCAGCACCTCAGAATCTGAGGCCATGCTTCTCTTCCGGAACACAGTAGACTGTCCACTTTTGGTGGGGGGTGAGTCGCCGCCTCAAACGAAGGGGTGCAAGTATATTGGTATCATGTTCTTGAGTGATGGGAAAGTGGACCGGGAGATGGACAGGCTGTTTGACGTGGCATCGGCAGTAATACGGGTCTCGTATCGGTCCTATGTGGTGAAGAGACAGCTGAGTCGTAAGGCAAAGCTGTCAGTCCATTCATGCTCTCACACACGTTCATGGGCTCTGGGTAATGTCTGAAAGAATGAGGACAAGGATATAAGTGGCTGAAATGAGCTTCCTTCCAAGGGTAGTTGGGCTCAGCTTTAGTGATAAGATGCATTGATGGATGGATTCTTCTACACACGATCTAAAAGTTCTTTTATAAACGATTCTGAGATTTGCTCATGGTTTATTTCAACCAATTATTCTTTTAATATTCCAGACGTCCCTCTCTGCAACTCTTATTTGTAAATTCTGAGGTTCCCTTCTCAGGGTTAAACCCAAGTTTGTGAGACCCACTTTCTGGAGCACCCAACACAAACTGCCATTACATCAATAAACATTTATTCACAATTATCACAAAATCATTCAATAAGTCGCGATGACAATCAGTATATTGACTTCATTTGACGAAGTGTTTTTGTTTGTCTTCATATGTGGAGCATCAGTTACACAAGCTGAAGAAAACAATCAGTCTATTCATCATATTCAATAAAACATTTATTTATTCAACTCAGTTATTAGGTTTGAGTTCAGTTATTTTCTTCTTCACATCATTACACACACTACTAATCCTAGTACTGACGCTGACCTTCATGCAGTTTTTTTTTCATGCATCTTACAATTGTTTAGTAGATGAAAATGTTAAAATCAATCCAAAATGGAAAAAAAAAAAAAAAAAGGACTGGTGCAAGATGAACACGGACGGGTCAGAAAGGTCCAGAAGAATGTGTGTAGCAGGTGGCACAGCGTGTCCACTCGTTCCATTTCCCTGAGTGAGCATCCCAGAAGAGGCTAAAAGGCTCAGAGATTTGAAACATGCTGACACTGCACATTCTGCGGCTAAGGTTCTTAGCAGGGGAGCGGGAATGGGAATAAACCAGGGCGCCGTTGGTGGCTGGACAGATTTAGCTATCTCTTTAAATTGACGACACAAACCATTTACGGCGAGCAGCTGTGAGGTTGTGTACAGTATGTGAGGAAACAGCAGACCTGGAGGATTTCTCAGAGGTCATGGTGAAGTGTGTGGAGGTTTATCCTGAACGAGGGGGCTGAGGTACGACTCAAAAATAAGACGTTGTTCAGTTTACAACCCTCGTTGTGTTTATTCCGACCAGAGCGGTGGTTAGTCCTACGCCTTATTGAAGGTCCTCTCTAGGGGTTAGAGGAATGACAGCATTGGTAAATATAAGGTGGATGAATCATTCAAAGTCAAAGTCAACTTTATTGTCATTTTCACACATGGACCTGACTTATGCAGAAAGTGAAATGACGTTTCCCTCCAATCACGGTGCAAAAAAATCAAAACGCATGAATATATGTACAAAATTAGTGCAATTCAATCACATGATCTACCAGAAATAACCTCAGAACACCTGCCTGATGTTGTGTAGCACCCATTAGTGTCACTATATCAGCGCTGTGATGTCGGTGTGTTTTCTCACACCGTTCTAGCAGAATCAGCATTACCTTTGGTATCAGAAAACACAGGAGATATCAGGCGCTCTGGCTTGGTTGGTTCTAGGGGCCGTCTCTTAAGCAGGAGATTCTAGGTCCGACTCCGCGGCGCTGTAGATCAGGAGGTAGAGAGGTCGTGCTCCAGACTCTCATCCCCAACTGCTCTCCTGAAGCTTCACAGGTGCCGCCCAACACTCCTCAGGGACCGGTTAACTGCAGAGAAATACTTTCACTTTCACTGTTGAACTATATGTACGTACTAATACGTGACATTAACACAGGCCAACCTTCATTCTCCATCAGCATCCAGGACTCCAGTCCACCAGTTGTCCTCCTTTGGACCGCTTTTCTTAGGTACTACTAGTGAAGTGTAAAGGGGTTCTCCCCTGTCATCCAACCATGGTCCGGACCCAGAACCGGAAAAGGCTCACACAAGGTCGACATTAGGTCATGTGCAGACTGCTGCAGGTCATGTGTAGACTGCTGCAGGTCATGTGCAGACTGCTGCAGGTCATGTGCAGACTGCTGAAGGTCATGTGCAGACTGCTGCAGGTCATGTGCAGGCTGCTGCAGGTCATGTGCAGGCTGCTGCAGGTCATGTGCAGGTGCAGGTCATTTTCAGACTTTTGCAGGTCATGTGCAGACTGCTGCAGCTCATGTGCAGACTGCTGCAGGTCATGTGTAGACTGCTGCAGGTCATGTGCAGACTGCTGCAGGTCATGTGCAGACTGCTGCAGGTCATGTGCAGGCTGCTGCAGGTCATTTTCAGACTTTTGCAGGTCATGTGCAGACTGCTGCAGGTCATGTGTAGACTGCTGCAGGTCATGTGCAGACTGCTGCAGGTCATGTGCAGACTGCTGCAGGTCATGTGCAGACTGCTGTACTCGGCTCAGTGAGAAAGATGTAGTAGTCGTAGTGAACCTGAGCTGCTCCTCTTCCTCTCACGGGGCTGAACACCGGTATGTATCCCAGTGGGCAGGAAGTGGTCTTCAGCTGGAGCTGCCTGTTCAGTGGGAACGGAGAGGAACCTCATTAAAGGTGATCCTCCTGTCCAGTGGAGTCTGATCACTCCCAGCCCCACGATCCACCGGAGTCCCACTCAAGAGGTGAGTCTAATCTCAGGCCAGCAACATCTTCACGGTCAAGCTGGGTTACTCTTCTAATGAGTCTGAGTCCAGCAGGAACTTCTCACCGCTAAGATGGGAAAACATGGCAGCAGTAGAAGGTGCTGCTGCATACGCATCATACGCATGCACACACACACACACACACACATATATACACACACACACGCACATATACACACACAAATACACACAATTATTATCATTATTTTTAGTTAGAAGCTTTGCAGGAAGGTTCTGAGTCCAAATCTCAAGAGGTCACTTTCTTAATACCAGAACACATTATTAATTATTAGTTATTTCAACCAAAAAATTATTTTTTCAGTGTACATGTGCTCAGTAGAATCTCATTTTCTATTTATTTTTATATTTTGTTTATTGATGTGTATTTTAGATCTGGTGGGTGGGCAGTAGTTTGTAATTGCAAAGAATATTAGTTTTTCGGTTTTTAATAGATAATAAATATTGTTCCTTTATTGTAGTCTACAACTACTTAGTTCTTAATGATGATAAGACAAATGTAAACTCAAATAGTATACATTGAGGACAAGTACGCGATGTGTTGATTCAACCTCTCAGTTAATGTTGACTTGAGTTTCTGCCTGAATACAGAATGGGACGTCTTCATCAAAAGATCCGGAGTACGACTTCAGAAAATGCTTTATTTTAAGATGGAAAATACAGATTCTTCTTTTTATGTAGCCTTGATCAAAGGTAACTTCATGCAATGTACAAAAATCCAATCAAATCCCTCACATTCTGATTGAATATATAAAACAAATCCAGACCGCCATCAGTGAACCTCTCAACCAATCGGGTGGGATGACTTCTATTTCTGTGCCGGCACAATATTTACCTTTATCTGTGTTTTTGGTACCTGTGAGAGGCTTCAAGGCTTCCTTTTGTCTTCCTCCACCCCCTGAAGAATCCATACCGACACCGGTGTTGTTGTCCTCAGGATTACCTGTGCTGCAGGGAGGCGGCGTCACATCCCAGAGGAAGCGGCGGGTAAAAAGAAGGGAAACAGATATTAGGGGAGGGATTAAAGAGACGGCTGTGGATGAAAACAAGTGCTCTCTCCGCCAAAGCCAGAGAAGACATGAGCACAAAAACGTCCTGCTTCATGGCTTCATAAAGAACCAGCGCAAACGCTGCCTTCTATTTGGAGATCAGACACACGCGCGGTTCTCCGAGGTCACAAATACGTACAAGCCGAGAGAAACATTCTGAGAAGTGAGGGTGGAGATGATCAGATGGGCGTATTCCTACCTTCCTGGTTTCACATGAAAGCTGCAGCAGGGAATCAGATAGAGGCGATGGATATTTTGAGATTGAAGGAGAAGAAACTAAGAGTGACTTTGATCTGAGGGAGGTGTTTCTATGGTTGAAGTTGCAGGTACTTTTCTCGCGGCGTGTCGGAGCCGCGTTTTCAGCCCGTTCCATCCTCGCTTAAACGTCTCAGGCGACAGCAGCCGCCACAGCTTTGCCCTCCTAATAGAGCGAAGAGAGCACTCGCTGTAATCCTCGGCTCATTTTGAGTCTCGCTGGGATTTAGGTGAGAATGATTTCCTCTCAGCGGCGAGATCGGAGGCGCGCTCGCTCTTTGTTCGGAATGACGTCTGAATGTTTATTCAATCATTCTTCGCACGCCTCGCGTTTCTGCGATATAAGAGATCACAGAGCATCTATCCAATCTATATAACAAGTTATACATATAACTATATAGCTGTTATACACAGTTACGACGCTGTAGAACTCAAAAATAAATGTCGTATGTCGAAACCGGTTCCCTCAGAAGATGTAAGCACTGGAAAACATTTTTATTTCCTCTTTGATCTCAAAATAAATTCTATTTAACTCCTTATTTTTATCTGCTTTTTTTCTCATTCTTCAAAGTACCGGTTCACCTTTATAGAGTTTATTGGACTATGGGAGCCCGTACCAACACCAGCAGAACCTTTCCACAGAGAAAGGCCCGAAGACCAGATGGATTTAAACCCAGAACCTTCTTGGAGGATTAGAACCCAGAACCTTTATACTGTGAGGCGACTTTGCTGCCCATATACATATTCATGAGCATGCAATGTGTGGGTTTGTGTGTGTGTGTGTGTATGTGTATATCCGTTTGTGTGTGTGTTCAGGTCAGTGTGAGGGTGTGAGCGTTATTCTGTGTTTGTGTGTGTGTGTGTGTTTGGGTCAATGTGAGTGTGTGCGTGTTATTCTGTGTTTGTGTATGTGTTAGTGTCTGTGTGGACAGGAGTGTTTGTGTGTGTGTGTGTGTGTGTGTGTGTGTGTGTTATTCTGTGTTTGTGTAAGTGTTAGTATCTGTGTGGATAGAAGTGTTTGTGTGTGTGTGTGTGTTATTCTGTGTTTGTGTATGTGTTAGTACCTGTGTGGATAGGAGTGTGTGTGTGTTAGTGTGTGTGTGTTTGGGTCAGTGTGAGTGTTATTCTGTGTTTGTGTATGTGTTAGTATCTGTGTGGATAGAAGTGTTTGTGTGTGTGTGTTATTCTGTGTTTGTGCATGTGTTAGTATCTGTGTGGATAGGAGTGTGTGTGTGTGTGTGTGAGTGTGTGTGTGTTTGGGTCAGTGTGAGTGTTATTCTGTGTTTGTGCATGTGTTAGTATCTGTGTGGATAGGAGTGTGTGTGTGTGTGTGTGTGAGTGTGTTAGTGTGTGTGTGTTTGGGTCAGTGTGAGTGTTATTCTGCGTTTGTGTATGTGTTAGTGTCTGTGTGGACAGGAGTGTTTGTGTGTGTGTGTGTGTGTGTGTGGATAGGTGTTTGTGAGTGTTAGTGTGTGAGTGTTAGTATGTGTGAGAGTGTGTGTTTGTGTATACATGTGTGTCCACAGGAGAGCTGCTGAGGGGACAGTTGATTGAAGTCTTAAATATTTGTTGGGTAGAAATAGGCTTGACTCCGTTAGTTTATTCTGAAGTTATTTATCCGTGTGCTGAGAGCGACTCGCTGGACTGTGTGCTGCTAACAAACTCAGATTCATTTCCCCCCCGCACAGTTACTAGCGTGAGAGGTTACATGTGGGGTCCGTCATGTCTGCCTCCCAGACCAAAACCCTAACGGCGTCTGGCTGCCCCTCCTGAAAGGAGGAAGTCGATGATGCTTGAATGACAGGAGTGAGATCATCAGATGGGAGTAGGAAAGAATGTGCCTCGCTGTCAAAGTAAGATGACTCCCTGATGGACTCGGACTGAACTCTGTAGCGGCAGGAGAGAAAAGTGAATAAAGTAACGCAGGCTTTAAAACCGCTGTTGTGAACCTGATGAAGATGTTTTGGTTTATTTGCTGAGCGCATGATGTCAACTTGATGTTTGTAGTGCGTTTGCCACGTTAATGCCAATCCCAGATTTCCCAACCCAACATTCAGGCATTGATTCATAATCTTCATCTCAGCCCCGTTGGACGGGAGCGACCCACTGGTTCTGAACCGTGGCCTCAGATTTGCGGTTCTGACTCTCACGGCAGCAGCTTCAAACTCACTGTGTACAGGAATGTAACAACAACACTTTATGTTCGCTCCTCTAAACTCAGCCAAGTTTAACATTCTTCCTCCTCTCGGGTCTGGTTTGATCCCCATTAAGCCCGGAGTGAAATATGAGTATGAGTATTTAACAGATAGAAAACATAAAGATTGAACTTGAAGACGCCACAAAGCGTCAGTCTTCTAACCGAGTTGATAATCCTCAACGTTTTTATCACTCCAGGAACTGGTGTGATCCGTCCTGAACGTGAGAATACTGAATATCTAACATTCATTCTTAATGACTTAGTTTTGTTAATGTCTCACTTCCCTGAAATGTTTATTTAACTAGGTTTTGTGTCCATTCTCCAACTTGTGTCAGAGAAACAAAGAAAAGATTCTTTAAACATGAACAAGGGAGTTGTATGTTTAAGGGAAAACAGAAAATTTAAATGCAAACCGCACTGGTACAAAGATCCCTTTTCTTTTATCGGTTTTATTACATCCTAAAGCTCCGATCAGTTTATTCGAGATGATTAAATCTGACCTCATGTCAGCTGAGACAGAACGTTGATGTAGCAACTACTGGGAAAGTGTGAGCCGGGAGTGATCCTCGGATAATGTTTTCAGTTTTAGTCAATAGAAATAATGAAGAGGCAAACAGTCGGAAACCGTAACAGATCACCTGACCTGAGGAATTATCTTATGGAGCTATTTTTCTGTGCAAAACCACAGAATTAGATTAAGGGAAGTTCTTCAAAATGTGATAAAGAATGAATAACTTGAAGCTGGATGATTAATCTGGTGGCAAAACACACCGTGCTGAAATATTCCATTTTTAAAGGTAACATTAGCCCTCAAGAAAGATGGATGTGCAGGTTTGTCAGGTGATTTTCTCAGGGAAATTTCGCCCCAGGCTCTGCATAAATCTCTCTGGCAGGAGGGAAGTACAATAAGTTCATCATGAATATGTCTGCATTACGAACAATTATGGTCCAGATACTCCGACTCCCAGGAAGCAACATGCAAACTAGTGCAAATCACATCCTGAAGTTCGGATTGGTCCAATATTTAATCCTGTTGTTGATCCAGACTTTGAAGCTACTTTGAGGATGAGCTTACAGGGTTTGCTGTGAGTTAAAGACTCCGACTGTCACTTAAACGTTTGGCTTACTGAGAAACTTCCAAAACATTTTCAACAGTTGCAGGATTACAGCATTAAACACTCTAAACAGTGTGTGTGCCTGTGGTTGTGTATGTGTGAGTAACTGTGTGTGTGTGAGTAACTGTGTGTGTGTGTGTGTCTGTGGTTGTGTGTTTGGTTTTGTCTCTCTGTGTGCGCTTGTGGTTGTTTGTGTGAGTGTGTCTGTGAGGTTTGCATGTGTCTGTGGTCGTGTATGTGGTTGTCTCTGTCTGTGTGTGCGCTTGTGTGCACGTGGTTGTGTGGTTGTTTGTGTGTGAGTGTTTTTCAGTGTGTGTGTGTTATGCAGGAATTAGAAAAACGGAGACAGGCTGCTTTCCTCTACCTGATAAATACAGATAGCACTGAGGGCTACACTATATTGCTTTACACGGTGAAAAACACAAGCTCAATCAATTTCACAATTAGCCAGCTCAATGTTTTAATTAAAAAACAACAGTCGCCTTTGAAGAGATCAATTCCAACTAAAGAGGCAAAGAAGAGAGACTCATCCCTCACCTGCGACGAGTCGCAGACAGACGTCCATTCTGGGTCCTTCCTTCAGAAGGAGAGTGTAATATAATAACCAGGGTCCAAACAATTGGCTGTCAGGATTATTTAATAAGTAAGCCTTAATACATATTCACATGAAAAATAACTTTATAGTTCATCCTACAATGTTGTAATTGTTTCATGTGCTAATAGTTTATTAAAAAAAAACAAAAAACTGTCTGTTTGAAAGGTATCGTCATATAACGCAAAGGTTTAGGGCCTTTATTTGTGTATAGACAGATAGTCGTCATGAGTAGAATGTTCCTGTAAAAGTACAGCATAAAAAACAATTTATGTTTTACAGCGAGACACTGGCTTTTAACAGGCAGAAACCTCGGGGCAGATACCAACTCTGCCTGGACCGCCTCTTCTTAGACAGTTGGGTTGTTTGAACCTGAAAGCACAACACTGACCTTTTTTCAGCAGGCTGCAACCTCCACAGTTGAGAACATTTCTATATAATGCTAAAACATTTGTCCTTTACTAAGAGTTATAATAAAATAATAAATAATAAGACTTTTCATTTCTCCCTCCACCTCTGAGCAGCAGATACAGAGTTGAGTTTCTGACCAACAAGAGAATTTATACCATGTTTTGGATAATATCAGGCACTAACGCAAGTAATTACCTCTAAATAAGACATAAGTATCAACAGAATAAACGGCTCTCAACTACCTAACTTCTGGTTGCCATTAAAAACATTTTTATTTCTTTTTACCGTGGACATTCACGGTTGGGCTGAACCACTTCCCTAAAGTGTGACATTGTACAGACATCTGACAAAGATGTGATATTAAAGCCTGTTATTGACCATTTAGTCTTTTTTATTTAAGATTTTTACAGAGGGAAGAAGGTACAGAGCGATTGTCAATTGAATATTTTGCATAGAGCAGCTGTAGGATTTGAAGAGATTGTGGTTCTGGTTAAATAATATAAAAAGTAAGGTCGGACTCAGGGCTGCGGAAAATTCTAGGAGACATGGAGTTCTGTTTTAAAACAGTTTTTTCTTCTGAGCCAAATGTTTGGCAGCAATTTGACTGAATTAAACAAATAATAATAATAATACATTTTCTTTATAACGCACTTTGTATTTAAGTGTTAAGAATGAAACAGATGATGTTCTCTGATCAGAATGAGAATCAGGAGCTTGTGCTGGTTCCTCTCTGACTGGGTTCTGGTTCCCAGACTTATTGAACTGCTGGCTTGAATTTCCATCTACAGCTCTTTAATCCACTGCTCCTCAGAAACCACATTATTGTTAACATTATTGTTTATCTGACACAAAAAAAAAAAACCCACCCATATTTAAGCATGTGAGGCGCGTCGAACGACAGCCCTGCTGATTTCTCACCCTGCTTCTTCCTGAGCTGGTGAGCGTCTCCGTCCAGCCGCTCCGACGGGGATCCTGGCTGCTCGCCTCGACGTTTGGTTCAGTGAGAGGAAACTTCAAACGCTGCCGCAGAAATAAACCACGATGAAAGAGTGGAGCTTCAGAGGGGAAGAGGTGATGAGCTCAACTTGGGGGATTTAGCTGCTCCATCTCTCCCTTCTGTGTTTTTGTGGAACCCTCCATGCCTCATTGTTATTCTGAGTAACGGGAGAGAGACGCTGCTGGTCTGGGATTCCAGGAACATGTTGGGATGACTTAAGGTAACAAGACAGGAAGCAACTGAGGTCAAAGCAAGAACAGAGCCCACGATTAAAGAATTCAGCAGTTCTTCTTGGGATAATAAATGAAGGCTCAATATTTTTTTGTAAATAGAGATGACTGAGGTTTTCCCTGACAGACGTTGATGTAAAATGTTTCCTACCACCATCTACTGTTCACACGGAGGAAGTGATCGTTCCGAGCGACGCAGCAGATAGAAGGATGCTGATAACCAGCAGTGAGGTCGGTGGCAGGTGAGGTTCTGACCCTTTCAGAGTCGGATTTACAGACGTGAACCCATAAAATTGTTTAAATTCACCATTTGATTGCCAGCTCTCACACTGACTAATAAGGTTCTGGTTCTGTTTCATGTCTCATATCAGAATTGTCTCCACACACACACGTAGGTGAGGTCCATATTTGGCAAAAGAAGAACGTTAAATTTGTATCGGCTCAGACAAAGATCACATTTGCTCTGCTCCTTCATGTCTTTTTAATTAATTGTCGGAATTCTACAATTCACACAGTGCGAGATAAAATCCCAGGTTCACCTCATTTTAAAAAAAAAAAGAGAAAAAAAAGACTCTAGAAATGGGAAAAAATGTCAAATGTAGTATTCTGGGTTAAAAATAAATTTTATCACTACCTCTCTTACATTTTGTTTTCAAAAGATTTTCAATTATAGCCGAAAAAAATTATTAAAAAAAGATCTAGACAAAATTATAGGTTCATTTTTAGAACATGATAATTAATGGATTTTCCTGGGGGTGGCTTGGATATAGAATCATCCATTTTTGCAGTCAGAACAAAAAACGGACTACTGTAGTGAACTCGACTCTGATTTTGTCTCCGCGTAGAAGAAGAGAAACAGAACCAGCATAAACCCGTGGGATCAGCACGCCCCCGTCAGGGAGGTAGAGGTACTGCTGCCTCACTTCCTGCTTTTTTTATTGCGGTTTTATGTCCGATCAGCAAAAATAAATATGTTCTACACATACGTCAAATACATGACCTCTTCTATACTAAAGGGAAGACGATTAATAAAAGTGTCTACAAACATTACATTGGTGATAAACAGTGAGAAAGCAAAATACTCCACCCAGTTTTATGAGGGACTGAAGAGCCTGAGGTGAGGCCCAGCTCACGGCTCCCTCTCCTCTCTGTTAGAACAGGAAAGACGCAAATTCAGCAATTCTGATTACAAAAAATTAATGGAATAATGGAATCGTACAGAAACTACATTTATTACACATATCAGCAGACAAATTTTAATATTCATTTACTTTATCATTATTTGTTTCTTAATGTTCATGATGTTGCCTCCCCTGATCACATGTCCCTGATAACCAGGGGTGGTGGAAGTGTTCAGAAGCTTTACTTGGGTAAAAGTACTAATACCACACTATAAAAATTCTCCAGTACAAGTCAAGGATGACGTACTCTAACTACTTTACTCTGTTGAGTAGTTTAACCTGTGAAGATGATTGATCATCATCTGTTTCAAGCATCTCTGTCCTGCGAGAACAAAATAATGAAAATTGTAACTTCAACCTGTCAGGAAAATGTAGAGGAATAGAAAAGTAGTGTAAAGTATTTCCATCTGAAATGTAGTAGAGTAGAACTAATAAATATACAATGGAGATACTCAAATTAGGTACAGGTACCTCACATGTGTACTTGAGTAACTGTACGATGTTACTGACTCTGACGGCACAGCGCTGTATTAAATGTCTTTATAAGGAGACGTTTAAAGTAAAAGGTTCTGTGCTGACCAAGCGGTACGACTGAAAAATCTATTCAAAATGTCTGACAGCCACGACTCTAAACATTTATAGTAATCCAAAAAGTAACCACAGCGGTCAGACAAATGTAAAATAAATGTATTAGAACAGAAGCATAAAGTAGAATAAAACCCAAATAAAGTACAGGAACCTAAAAGTTATACTCAAGGACAGTACTGGATTAAAAGTTTTTAGTTTCTACCCACCACTGATAACAACCAGAACTAATTCTGACTGTTCCGTATAAAAAGGAACAACATGTGACCAAGAGAGATTTAAAGAGCTACGACTTTCTTTAGAAGTAAACTCTAGTATTATCGGCCCGTGTAGGAAACATAAAACCAGTATGAAGCAGGATCTTTCGCAGTACCACTGGTGTCAGCTGTATTTTTCATGTGTACCCCTACGGGGGGTGGGGGGTGTGCTTTCAGAAAGCGGCACCAAAGTTGTCTGGCTCAGTTTCTTAAAGTGCAACATCTTTGCAGCCGGAGGTACCAGAGAATATGAGAAAGACTAGAAATAGTAACTCTCACATATGATCGGCGTATTCCTGCGTACCCGGTACTCAGAGAACTGGACGTGATTTAATGAATGAGTCCCGTCGGCCTAAAGCGACGATGGAAATAAAGATTATATAGATGCTCGTGAAATTCCCCTCACTGAGCCACTGCTGCACAAAGCACCTCTTTGTCATCGCCTCTGGGCCCCTGGGAGCCCTTTAACTCAAGCATCATAAGAGCCCCACAGAGACCTCTCTGTCAGTCACCCGGACGCCGACCTCTGATTGGATCAAAGATTGATGACATCCCATTCATGCGACGCCATCATTGGAGGAATAGAAATGCATGCCCCGGCGATCAATGGGGCCTTGTAATCAGTGCCAATACAGCAGTGACACGACGCTGTGACGGTAGGAAAATCACTCTAATTTTCAGGCAAAATCTAAATCTGCCATCTCCTCAGTGCCTTCAAATTTAATTGCCATGTGAGGATCGAGTTTGAAAAAGATTTGAGTGCTTTCCAGTCGGCCTTTGATTCATCTGTGGCAAACGCAATCAAAAACATCCTGTAAGCGTAATCCTCATTAATATGGAGAAACGTTACGTTTGTGTGCACACCGCAAGATAAACGCTTATTTGGTCACAAACTCCATAATATCCACCACTCAGTCCAATTTTCATTACAATCCATCCAGGACAAGTCTGTGTGGATTTACGGACTTTCATAATTTGACGGAAGATTCAGCAGAATGATATTTTAATGATAAAGTCCCTCCAGCCATCTGCTGGCGTAATGAAATGGCAGAAGATCTGGATGACCTCTCGCTATCCGCGGGCAGCATATGCTGCGCTGCAGAGACGAAGGAACAACCTTCTCGCTGATGTTGACTATCGGCCGACCTCATCATGGTGAAAACCTCATCTGTTACAATCATGAATCCCACGCCAGTCCGGATTCATGAGGATTTGCAAAACAAAGTGCACCATATGCTGCCATTCTGCAAACACAGTTTTAAGAACAAAGACATGGAAATTAATTAAAAGCATGGCGTGCTGGGTTGATTTTTTAAGACCTGTAAATATCCCAGGAGAACAACGAATGCAGCCTTTATTGCATGAATCGTTAGAGTCGGAGAAGGAGCAGTGCTTAAACCCCTCCTCACTAAAGCTACCGGTTCTTGCATCGGGAGATTAGCGACTCGTTGGCAAGATGAGCTACATGAGCGAAGCATTGTTACTTCCTGTGACTGTGTAATACATCAAACGCCTGCAAGACCTTCAGTAATTCTGGATTTTGGCTTAAAAGTGCTAATGGGCAGGATATTAGTGATGTGTGTGTGTGTGTGTGTGTGTGTGATGTCATGGCAGGGCCTGTCTGACTGCGTGGTGGTATCCTTGCTGCGTGTGAGACACATGGAGGCTGGCTGAGATGCTGTTGCACCAAGCACAGGCGGTTTCAAGGATTATTGTCGGTGCAAAAAAGAGGCAATTAATCTCTGCCTTCAAAATGGGGAGCAGCTGAGCTCCGAGGCCTTCAGGATCTTTCGGAAAAACGACGAGCTCATGTTTACCCGTGTCCCCACGTGGTCATGTTGACAGCGGCGCGTGTGATTATGACGCGCTCGACATCCACATGCATGTGCAAGTTTACAGTTATAGGCTATTTAAGAAATAGGTTCACTTGTGACCCGACGCCCAACCCAGTCCGACATGCACGAGAGAATCTAGAGTGATTCTTATTTGCTCATCTTCAATGACGACCAGCTCCCAAATGGCTCAAGCATCAACGCCGTGTTGGATCGGAACCAGGCTCTGTTGACGTCCGATGGCTGCCAGGTCAAACCGTCTACAAACGGCGCCAGGACAGAAGTCTCTAGGTCCCATCAGAGTTTAGAGCAGCATTTTAACCTACATGATATGTATGATGGTAAATGAGTTCCCAACACTGTACCTGA
This sequence comes from Lophius piscatorius, assembly GCA_009660295.1. NCBI lineage: Eukaryota > Metazoa > Chordata > Actinopteri > Lophiiformes > Lophiidae > Lophius > Lophius piscatorius. The sequence goes on from VRLP01004073.1 coordinate 23,661, forward strand.
CACCAATGAGTAAAAGAAAACCTGAATGACGCTGTACATCATTCCGCTGCGGGCTGCAGAATTCAGCCTGATCAGACCTGGCATCTGTACCTCCAGGAGCTCTGCAATGGTTTCCACCGTCTGTCTGTGCAGATATAACTCTCACTCTCACTCTCACTCTGCCCGCAAACACAATCCATAAGAGGAACAAACACAAATATGAAGCAGGAGCTCCTGGTGGATGTTTTTGGTCTCTTGCATCAAAAAGAATGTTTTTATTGTCCTCACAGATTTTGCTTAAACATGAACCGAATTTGTCCAAGACAGCGATGAATTTGATTATGTACCCATAACATCGTTTTTTCGTTTAAAACAGAATACACCTTTAGTCAGGTATCTGCCTAAACAGAATCTGAAGGCTCGGTGAGAAACATCATTTCCAGGATGTATCCTGCGTTCTTTGTTTTCCTTTTACCAACGCCAAAGTAAAGACCAAAGGTATTTGTGATATTTGATCTTTGAAGCAATTTCTTGCTCTTTTTTTCTTACTCATATAGAATTTTAGGGGAAAAAAAACCAAAAACAATTCCAAAGAATAACATTAATCTTTTTTAACTAAACACCACCTACATATTTGATTCACTTGTTTTCCATTTCTAAGGTAAATGAGCTAAAAATGCTTTAACTATCTGTTTTAAAGTCTCTGATTGGCCTGTGAATAATCGCACTGGTAATTTTGTGTTCTTGTTGGAACGTTAAACTAAACAGCAACTCTCACATAACTGATATCAGTATTGAATGTAACTTTTCATTTATCTTACTTCAACAACTATTCAGCCAAAGTAGCAGACGGTCAGTAACCTCGGTGTGCATCAACCCATGCCAAAAACCATTAAACTCTTCATGGCCTCCAAATTGATGAGGAGGCAATTTTGTGCCTCCTCATCTTCCTCCATCATCCTGCCTGTGAGGAGAATCAGCCTCACTATTCTATCTTTAAGGAATCATTTAAACGTGCACGCATCTATCGATAAAGTTCCAGGTTGCAATTTAAAATACAAATCATCTCACTACGGTGGCCTTTATGTGTCAAAAAGATGTCATCAGTGATGTCATCAGGTGATGAGACTCCTTAAGAGAAATACATTTACAAATCACATGTAGTTGTTTATTCTGTAGAACTACGGGTCGAAACTTTGATGCATAAGATAAAATAGATAGATGAGATAATAATAAGATGATAATTATTTGTTGTAAATGGTTCTAGTGTTGTGGAGGGGATGCCGCCCTTTGGCGATGCTGACATTATTTAATACAATAAAAAATACTGCGTGTGATACCTCGCTACCAAAGAGTAAGCAACCGGCAGGGGAGAGTCTCAACTTTTCATTGGTTTCACGAGTTGCATCTTCATGTTTACTTCGATGGCCAGGTTTCATGCTCCGTTGCTTTTTCTTGTGCTTAATAGTGAATTATGATGCTACATTTTTTCAAAACACAAAACGGATATCCAGTAACAGCGAATTTATCATCGTTTTCCTCACTGTTTTTTGGAAGTGTCTCCACAACGTCTTTCCTCTACTTCCACGTATAAACGTGAAAAGTCTTCTCTACAGCCGGAGTTCCATTTTTCCATTCTAAGCTACTCTACAAATATGGCCGAGCAACATGGTGGCCTCCATTAAAGAGGACTCAACCCCTCTGGAGATAGACAGTAAGGACTTTTTCCATGCAGATGTTATTACGTTATACACTTTTACACATAAAACCATTGTTTTGAAAATGATATTCTGTTCATTCAAACATACAGCACCTTAAATGAATATCCATCCTTTTCTATAAACACTTTTCTTTGAGGGGTTGCTGACTGTTGGTCAGAGGTGGCGTACGGCGTGGACAGGTCACAACATGATCACATGACATGACACGAGGAGACAAATAAGTGCAGTTGTAGTGAATGTTCAGTCAGGCGGACTATCCCTTTACATATTAACTGTCCTGTCATTCAGACCTGACACACATGTTCAGTATTCATCTCCTGATATCACGGTCGTTGGTTGTCAGTGAGATATTAGCTGTTCTCACAGGCTGGTCACATCTGTCAGTATCCTACTGTTGTAGGAGTTCACCCTCCGCTACACCATCAGCTCTTCAACCTCATCAGTCGAAGCGGAGTCATCAGCCGTCACCACCGCCAGTGTTTGGATTCATCTTGCTAGTGTTCTGGGAGTTAACACAGAAGCACAATCTCCCTGAAGACGCCAAAGACTTTCCTCAGACTAATGTTCGTACATCATCTGTTGCAATTGGCGATTCTCTTTGCTTCAATCAATGATCAATTCACTTGATCACACACACTCACATCGTTGGGCTATTTATGATAAGAAATTCCCTTAAATTATATTTTTAGGACTGTAGGATCATGGAGGCAACCTACAGGCCCAGGAAGAACAGGATTAGAGACACCATACCAAAAGAAAATGAATGCGACATTATTTTAAATGTCTTTTGCTTCCTTGTGTTTCTTATTTACTCCTTCCACTTCGTGAGAGGGATTCCAATGCAAGGAGAGGAATGAAGGAAAGGAATGAAGCTGCCGCGGCGGACATACCGGCTACACTGAATTCTTAGCGGAATCCATTTTTAATTTCAGTTGAACAAGGTGTCTGAATCAAACATTGTGGACATTGTGAAAGATCTCTCCTTTACTATGCAGAGATTGAATTTACCTTTTTCCATTTCTCCTTTCCATTTCCCCTTTCCTGTCTTTGCCTGATAAGCTCCCCTCACCACCGAACACAATGGCTCCATTGTGCTGAACCACAGAGCTGATAATGTTATGTGACATTAAGGGCAATGATGTTAGCTTCCATTCAGAGAGACATTTTGATTGGAACGTAGACTCACAAAGAGTGTTATAATATTCTGTGCTTTCAGAAATTAAGGAATCCAATATTGAACACAATCACCCTTGAGCTGCACGTATTTTATTAGGCTGAATGTCAGGAGATGCTTGCTTTACAGATTGGGGAAAAAGTGAAGACTAACTAATATAGCAATGACATCAGAGGGACAGACTTTAATGATGATCCTATTAGCTCACACAATGGCATTTGCACATATCATGTCACCCAATGAAGTCTTTTGCTACCAGTCTGTTACTTTGAAACCTGCAGAGGCAATCTGTCCACAGCAGCAGAAAAACCAGGATACCCAATGTCATTCAGCCCCTCTGAAGGAAGAACTCCATTGTTTTCCCCTCTTTTTATGTATAATAATATTCATATCCCCCTGAACGCTGACCCACGAGAAAAGCGGCTATTTCTGAGCTGTCACTGCAACGTCTTTATCTTCACTCTCCAAATGTTGGGGTCAGCTAAGACTCGACGCTCAGCAGACAATTCTCCTAAAGACCTAATGTGATTAATGGGTGTCACTTAAGAGGGGTGGGGTAAGGTTGGAAAAGAAAAGGAAAAGTCATCCAGAGGAGATTGTTTCTGAAGGAAAGGTACACTGGCATCAAAAAGGCCCCCCCACCCCCACAGCAGTCACCGCGTGCTGTAAAGTTAAACATTCAATGTCACTTTCAAAGTTTAAGTACGGCCAGGGAATTCAACGATTGCAAGATTTTTGGGTGAGTCCTCGCGAATACGATTTTTTTTATTTTTTTTTATTCGGTCCTGTTTTTTGGTATATTATGTCAAATGACACTCATTCATGAGAAATGAATTCTCTGGTGTAACTCCAGCTTTGCAGTGTTGCCTTTATTTGCTCCGTGCCACTAATGGGAAGGCCACGTAAGGTATTTTAAAAAGCTGTGCACTCAGTTTTCCCATAGCAGGCCCTTTTGAGATTTTTTGCTCAGTCTGACGATTGAGGTTTAACATGACATTTAATATCAACAACGTAATTTTGACTAGTCGTGTTTAATTTGTGACTGGTACCAACTTTGTAAAGGTTATCTCCAATGTCCTTTTGACTAGTCATAATCCCGGATCACTGCTGATGCGGCACTGAACCACCGTGTCTTGGTCCATTTTCCCATCGGTTATGCTTTTCGGGAGAATAATCTCTGGACTGATCCGTCGAACATTCAACAGTTTGGGGAACATGAATTTCAAAATTCTGAGGGTGAATGTCAGGTCATCAGCATGTCACTCGAAACTAAAGCACAACTCGGTCATGCAGCAAAACAATAATCTCAAGTAGAAGAAGAAGTCTTCCTCTGAATGACTCAACGTTTATAAAAATTAAGTTTGGCTCAAGTCAAAGTCCTGACCTGAAAGTACCTGAAACATGACCAGCTTCAGTGCCGTTTCAGCAGTTACAGCTGCTGAGAACATTTAACATAACTGTTTTTAATGTTAAATGTTGTTTGGAGAGTCAACACAATTTAATCGGATATACACACAAATATATTTGTGCGTATTTCCGGAGCATGTCAAAAACTTTTTCACAGCACTGCACCAGCATTCTCACGTTCAGGGTAAGGATTATCACTGGAATTAAAAAGCAATCAACAGGACTAAACTAAATTACTAAAGATACTTTAGTAATATTTTTTTTATTTCTGCTTTCGAGTTGTTGTTATGACGTTTGAAAAATAAAGTTTAAGAAAAAAAAAGAAAAGAATCCCGTAAAATCGGCAAATGATCCGATAACTGTTTCAAACTCTCAACAATTTATATGAATAAAGTTTTATTTTACCTTATGAGATTTGAGACAAAAATATTCTAACAAATAATTAAATGTCAAATAAAATTCAGATGAATTGACTTTAAAAATTATACAAAGAAAATTAAACACAAAAGTAGGGTTAAAATTATTTGATCACTTCAGTGTTGTTTTTCACCTCTCAGAGTTATTCCTTCAGTTAATCTGCCAGATTTGACTTTACTTTGTTCACTTCTGACCACGCAAATCTCTTATGTGTGAGTTTGTTTCGGGTGCAGGGAGTTTTTCAAGCAACAGGGCAGTGAGTTCGATGAATAACTGAAGATTTTATGGAAGTTGATTAAAGTGTGACCATTTTAATGACATTAAGAACAACGACGCAACAACACGTGTCAGGTGTCCCTGACAACATGAAAAATACGTCGGATACCGTTTGAGTCTTGATGGGTTGTTGCTGTGTGTGTGTGTGTGTGTAGCTAACACTGACATCACATAAGCATCATCTAATGCCGGCAGCAGAAGTTTATGACCAGGTTCTGTGGTGACATCAGAACCTGGGGATCCTTAGAAGGGTCCCAAAAAGTCTCCACTCATTCTCCATCCTATCCACTGATCCTTTAAGGGGTCCTGTTGTGGGGGTGGAGGCTAGAGCTGGGCTACACTCTGGACTAGTCATCGCAAACTACCATTCACTTCACCAACACACCTATGGGCAGTTTAGTCACAGATTCTCCGACATACATGCAGAAAGAGGACTTGTAGATGCCGCACATGCGGACTACAGGTCTCATTTGACCCAACAATCGTTTTGCTTTGAGGTGAAAGTACTAACCACCATATCACTGTACTCCGGATTTTAAAAAAACGAATTGTTTGCACGTAAAATTTTATATTCGTTATTTTTTACTTTGTTTATGGTCTCTGCTGAGTTAGGAATTAGAATGGAGGCCCTCCTTGATCAACCAGCCCCAGACTCGGACTTCGATATGAGGGAGCCGAGCCTGAAAGAAACCCATGAGGTGACGAAAGCAGCTAGAGCCAGTTGAACCCCTTGAGCAAGCCGTTCGGACTTATAAGGCTTGCAAGCGCTGCCCAGAGCCGTTCTGACTCCTCTGGGAACTCCTACGAACAATCTGCCGCAGGGGGGCTGCTACCAAGCAACGCTGGAAGGTTTGTTCATAAGGAATCCAACGGAAGAGGTTTGGATTCCTTAGGAACAAAATTCAACAAACCTTGAGTAATTTAAATTGAGCTCATTGCTTGAAGGCAATTTCATCGCCAGTGTCTTGTCCAGCCGGCTGACAAGACTACCTGCAAAAAACAACTATGTCGTTACCTCAGTGCAGAAGACTGGAACTCCAGGGAGTTCCCGGTTCCTCCGAGACGTGGCAACCATCCAGAAATCCATCTAGCAGTTAGAGACTGGCCTAACAGAGTGGACAAGTCAGGACCGCCAGGAAAATCCAAGTCCTGGATCTAACAACATGGCATCCTGTCCTGCAACCTCTGGCCTCTTCTGGTCCATCATGTACCTATCACATCAGTGGAGGAAAAAGAGAGGAAGATCAGCAGATATCTATGTAGGTTGCTAGGCTTCTGTATAGCCCAAGCAGCATAGCTCTGTGTGTCTTTCTCTTCACACAGTGTGTTAGAGGAGTTCGGACTAGAGAGGTGCTGCAGTACAGAGACTCCAAAGATCCAGTATTGAGATCCGCACTGGCAGGAAACGGAGTTCCACAGTGGAATTAGAAATGGCGGAAACGAGGCTGAGACACAAGTCTGTGGTAAAGGGAAGAGCAGGCTTGGTGGGGCTTCCATCACTTACATAGAGCCAGGCCTAGGGAAAGGAGAGGAGGCTACTTGTTCAGGAGGAAGTGAGAACCGCTGTGGACAAGACGAGAACTACTAGAATGGCAGGCATGAGACAGAAGGGAACATGGATGAGATGAGAGGGCATTAAGTGAGAGCTCTCTTGGACTGAAATCTGGCCAGCAGAGCCCCAGCGCATTAAGTTCTTGATCCAAGATGTGTACGACACTTTTTCCAGCCCGGCAAACCTCCAGGTTTGGAGCAAAGCTGATACACCCTCATGTCCAATCTGATCTGGGAGAGGAACCCTTAAGCACATGCTGAGTACCTGCCCTAATATCCTTGGGGATGGTTGCCTCCGCTGGAGACATGACCAGTACTGAAGGCAGTTGCCGAGAGTGACTGCCTTCGAGAGTGGCCTCTGTTAGAGGCCGTAAAACAGTTTGCCCTGATAGAGTTAACAGTACCTCTGGAAGGCCACAAGGAGGACGTCTTCAAAAGAAAGCTGGCCAAGTACTGGGAACCTGTGGAGGAGTGCCAAGAACAGGGTAGGCGAGTAAACTGCCATCCAGTTGAAGCAGGGTGTAGAGGCTTTGCAGGAGGTTCACACTACAGCACCTACACCCGGCTGGGCATGACTGTCCAATGAAGAAAACAGCCACCAGGACTCTTTTCAACGGTCGCAGCAGAAAGAGCCTCCAGGTGGCTGTGGATGAAGAGGGGTGATTCCTGGACTAATGCAGCTGGGACTGATCCACCTCGGCTGGGTCGCCTGGGCGAGGGTGTATATGGTCGTGAGATCTAAAACACCCAATGATGATGATGCGTCCCAGCGCATCCGTACGATGCATCATTAACCTGACTGGGCTGAGAGCCCACTGCAGAGAGAGCAGGGTTACTCGCACAACTTGATGTGATAGAAATTAGACTGTCTAACTCTCTATTGTATGAAAGAGGTATCATTTCTGTTATGGTGCATTTTGCTTATGCGTTACTGATCTGATAGGTTTGAATCTGACAGTATCTTTCCAACATTACCAAATACAGATTAATTATAAAAATATTCATTATCCTTGACTACTTATCCTGTTCAGGGTCGCGGGGCTGGAGCTTATCCCAGCTGACATTGGGTAAGAGGCAGGATACACCCCGGACAATTCACCAGTTCATCTCAGCGCTGGTGTCTTTGTAACATGAAGATTGATTTTTGAGCTTTTAATCCTTATTTTTGATTTGTGTGCTCACTTGATAATGCTGGTAATTACACTTTAAAATACTGACATACTATTAAGGTCTTATTGAGTCTAAACTTTAAGTTGAAAAAAATTATTCTTATTGTGTCACTAGTGGAAGTCATTTATTTTTCAATCACCAACTATTCTATTTCTACAGTGTTACACTTGCTGGAGTGAAATCATGTCAGAATAGTGCCCCAATTATAAAGACATATATTTTTACTGTTTTACATTTTAGGTTTCTGAAAGGAATACTGTGAAATATAAAATAATAATATTTTAAAGCTGCAATTTCACTTTTTTAAACCATATTTTTAGGGTCTAATCATGTACTGTAAAAATTTTTTTTTGATGAACTTAAAAGAAATGACCACAAATAGTAAAGAATTCAATTGTTTTAAAGTCCCACCAATTAAAGAATGTAAAAAATGTTATTTAATAGTCTTTCCAGGTGAAGAAAGTTTTTCAGTTCATCAAACAATACTCTTTTTTTTTTTTTACTCTTTTCACACGGCAGGACAACTGAATCTTGTGGTTCATTAAACTCTGATTTCCACTTTAAGGTGTGTAAGGACAAAGTTGGTAAGTTCCTCTCAGCCTTGAGACTTCATGACGTGAGTTTGTCTCTGATCTCGGCTGTGATACTTAACGCTGACACTTTCTGATACGGCTGATGGGCTTCATGTACTGTAGCTCTTCAAATTCACCGTATGAGCGAATCATGGACGGGCAAAAAAAAGAAAAATCTTTTTCTTTTTATAAATAAGCGGCTTCAAAAAGACTGAAATACCGACGGCGTTAATGAATCATTTACTTTTCATTTTATATAAGATGCTTATTCTCCAAAGTCACTGTGTGTTACTTTTAAAGTTTTAAGTTTTGATGACTCAAAAAGATTATTGCAAACTGTTCTATTCATTTTATTTGTTGGGCCTAAACGTTTGTTTTCATCTTCATTATCAGCACAATTTTTTTTCTATTTACCAGCAGTAAACACGTTTTTTTCACAAGTGCTGCAACATGGAAGCAACAACAAATCCTGCAGCAGCAGGTTTGGGGGTCAAAGCCTTCGGCCATTGTGTCGTCTATAAATCCTGTATACCTAAAAGCGTGAACGGACCCTTGTATAAAATAACAGTTGGACATGCAACATGTAGATGTGAGAAATTTAAAAGTGATAATACCGATTAATCCAAACTCCTAGTAGTTTCCATCCAGCCGCTACTGCACTCAAAAATATAGTTCTTTGAGTAAAATTCATGAAGATCCTTTCCATATGATTAAATGGGTTTCTTCCAGTATTAAGACATTATTTTAGTCTAATTTAATATACTTGGGTTGGGTCTATATAATTTAATTGGGCTGATTTAATTTAGTTTCTCGGACTAAGTCCAATGTAATCAACGATACGGTGAATGAAGTTATTTTTGTAAAGGTCAGTTTATTCTCATACCATTCTCCTATTCATTCAACATTTCTATCAGACATTTTCAATCTGTTAGACACTTTTACTTATCTCTTTTAGATATTTCCCTCCATATACAAATGTTTTTGCATTTTTGGGGACTTACATTTTCTACATTCTTCTAGTATACAAGGTGTATTTAGTAGCTTTTTCTCTCTCTGCTCCTGTGGTGCCGATATTTCTCCTCCGAGGGATCCATAAAGTCTGAGTTCAGCTGGACTGATTCTTGTAAAAGTTGTTAAATTTCATCTTCCAGTCTTACATGATGTAATCACATTTATCTTGCGAACATCAAAGTATTTCATAAAGAAAATACAATTCACATTGAAGTATTCAAGTATGCAGCCAGACAATTCCCTTGTGTGTGTGTGTGTGTGTGTGTGTGTGTGTGTGTGTGTGTGTGTGTGTGTGTGTGTGTGTGACCTGTACCCCCACCCCACCCAGAAGGTTTGCTGTTATCTATGTACGATGCAGCCCCCCTACCAGCACACCTTCATTACTGGCCCAGATAGTGGCATTGGCAACTTGTCACTGGTATTGATTTCTCTTAAACTGCAATTTACATGGATATTTGTGGCGTCCTGAGGGCCGGCGGCAGCCTGCTGGACGCCCGTCACCTTCTCTCTCTCCTCTCTCTCTCCTCTCTCTCTCCTCTCTGCCCCTCAGGCCAGGAGGAAACGTCCCCACCATCAACAACGAAGCCTCAAAGTGACTTTTCAAATCCGACATGCTCTTTGCTGTGAATGCATAGTTTCCTTTCTTTCTTTTTTTAACATGAAACCGGATGGACGATCGTTTCCATTTAAAGGCAATAAAAGACAAATTGATTAGCTACCATTCTTTCTTTGAGCGGAGGATGCGACTTAAAGCTGCAGCATCTCAAACTGTGTTTTTGTTGAGGCTTTAAAGAATCTGCATGATTTTTACGGCGCTTGCATTGACTGTACTAAATACAGAAGTCTCATGGCACCTCCTCCCAAACCTCATGACCTTCCACAGTGGAGGCTGTGGGAATAAAACAATAACCTCCAGCTAGGAAAGCCACAAATGCTTTCTGAAAACCTCAAAATTGCACTTTCACACAAAATGCCAAAATGTCACAGTCCTCAAACCTTGTGGCTCGGTACAGTTTGTGCTCGCTGTGCTGAAGGTTACCGGCAGCCTCCAAGGACGATTTTCAAAATAAGAGAAGATAGAGCATGTTTCCAATAAGGAGTTTGGTTATTATGGCGATGTTGAGAAGTCGACTAAAACTGTATATCTATAGGATGCATTTGTTTTAGCTGAGTGGTCTCCTCTTACAGTAATCTCTCTTTAAGGACTTGTCGTGGACTTGAGAACAGAGGGGGAATTTATTCCAAATCCATAATCTTGCAGGAAAATTATAAATCCTAAATGTAAGTAGACAAACAAGGAGAGCGGAGGACTCCTGCAGAAAACAACATATGGAGAGGAGACACCCATCTGCCATAACATCATAACCATTAAATATATTATCTTGATTAAATGGCACCTGTCAGTCGGTGGGAAATATTAGGAAGTAAGAGAACATCTTGTCCTGAAGTTGATGTTGGAAGTTGGAAAAAATGTCATGTGGCTTTGACAAGGACCAGATTGTGATGTCAACATGACTTAGTCAGAGCATTTCCACAACTGCGTGTGTTGTTGGGGCGTTCCTGGTCTGCCGTGGTTAGAACCGACCAAAGTGGTGTAAGGAAAGAGAACCGAACTAGTGACAAGCTCAAGGGAGTTCAAGACTCATGTGGAGAGTGGGATCAAGCTGTTTTGGGTGAAGGGGAGGGAACTAGACAATATTAGACAGGTGGTTTTAATGTAATGGCATGTATTTGTGGACAAATACCACACCACTCTTTTCCTTTAGCCTAAAGCTGGTGGTGGGTGTGCAGCGAGATTAAATAAAGCCAGTATGGAAAAAGTCCTCTAGTCTTCCTTCTAAACACGAGAGCGGCCCTTCAGCAACGACCCCCACCAGAGTAACCCATGACCCCGACCTCCGAGGGGCGGGAGAGACCCGCCTGCAGTGTGGAAAAGAACTTAAGTTATTTACTTCATTTATGTAGAAGCCATCTGTACAAACAAAAGGAAATCCAAAGGAAGTAAAAATTGTGTAAGGCCCTGTTAGAAATCTGAATAGGATTATATAAATACTACAACCTAGCCCTTTAAAGTTTCTATTTCTTATTGAAAAATGAGACAGAACCTGTTTATAAGATGACTCACTGGCAGCATGTATATACAAAAGAGTAAGGGGCCGAGGATGGAGTTCTGGGGGACACCATGGGTCTAGCTTATCTAATTTAAATAGACTATTTTCAATGAAATATAAAAATTTCACCGTGAAATAACATTAAAAGTTCAATTTTTTGGGGGGGGGGTTATTTTTTAAATATGTTTGAGCAAATGATTTTTGATTTTTATTGTAGATTTAGAGTGTCTTGGATATTAGTTTAGTACCCCAAAGAAATAAAATGCAAAAATTTTTTTTTTTCTTAGCTAGGACATTATAGGGCTAAAGTAAAAACATTTAAATAGGAACAATACAAAATGACGAGGATATCTCTAAATTCCCCATCCCTGTCCATACTGACCCGAAGCCGGTCGCGTCGCGCCGCCACACAGGAAACACACCCGACGGTCGGTCTGATGGACGGACTCACAACTGTCCGTCCATCAAAGGTGAACTTCTGCTGTTGTCCTCTGAATGGCTGCACGAGTCTGGTCTTCATTTCTTCACAGCGACGTTTCGTGACGGATTGTTTTTTCTTGGGCGAATAGTTTATCATCTTCTTCCTTGTGGATGTTTAGAGGTGAGTCTATTCGCCACCTCAACCTAAAAACGCAAAAAAGTCCTTTCAATGACCGGCGTTCCGTTTTCCGACACCTGGACAACCGTGACAGCAACGTCATGGCCTCCGCGGAAGAAGCCCCGCCTCCTCTGAAGATACGAAGCACTTTTTTTCCAAACCAACTTGGAAAATATTTTTAATTTCAGCTTATTATATATGTTATTAAATGAATTTAGTCCGGGAGATTCCCCTACATTTGACACACTGTACCTTTAAAGAAGAGAAGACGGTTCGGTAAAAGTTGCAAACCTAATAAAGGTGAAGCGCGAGGGAGAAATGTTGGAGGGTGAGTAAGGGGTGTGAGTTGGTGATGTCACAACCCCCAGCGGGCCGGGATTGGACCCTAATTAGAAAGCTCGGCAGCAAATAGATATGCGTCTTGCATGATTGGATCCAAAGTGGCTGATGCCAAAATTTCTGCAGAGGCGCGTAAAACTGAGGGAGAGGAGCGGCGGAGACGAAGAGCCGTTATCAGAGCCGCGGAGAGCCGCCGCCAACAGTCCGCGGGTGACTTTCACAGGTGATACGGCGCCCCGAGGACCTGCTCCCCCCGAACCACCGCTACAAGAAGCACAACGTGCAGCGCGAGTCTTTCGATAAACCTGAGGACGCTGCCTTACCGGAGAACAGCGGAGGCTGAGGACCGGAGGAGGAGAGACGCTCGTGCGCTCCGCTCCGGAGGCTCCGCTCCTGCGCGCATGGCGTCCGTACTGGGAAACAACAGCCGCGCGTCCGGCGCTCAGAGCGGCCAGATCCGGTGTAAACTGAGGAGGAGGAGGAGGAGGCGATCCAAGAGAAAAGGTACAACTTTCCTACACTTCCTTCCTCCTGTCGTCTCCTCTCTCCGGCGGGAGCAGAAGGTCGCGCGCTCCTTGACGGGGCATCGGAGCGCACGGCATCCCGGTAGACCAACGCGTCTCCCGCCGCCGGTACAGACCGATCCGTCACACCGGGGCTCCACTCCGCTCCTCCCGACAGAAAAGTGCGGTTCTCGTGAAAAGGAGAAAGTTTGCTGCGTGGAAGAGACATTATTGTCTGTGATGTCCACGTTTGAGCGATTAATCGACAGATTCGATCCAATACAAGTTTGATCGTTTGCTTATCCAAAAGAAAGGTTTTTTACTCTTTTACGCCTGTTGTTATTATAATCTTCATTTTTTAAATTTGGGTATTTATTTTTACATCCGGAAAATACCCAATCGCTGTTAAACTAACTCGCATATTTCTGTTATTTCTGTTTGTTTCACCATCAGGCTATGGAGTTTATAAAATACAACTTTAAAAAGCAATAAAAGACCTATTATTATTTATGAAGAAAACACTTCAAAGTACCAGCTGTGGCTTTTTTTCATCACAAGATCCTGAATACAATATCCTTATATCTAATAATTGATCTGAAATTTTCATTTTCTCCTTTTAATCACACGAAAACTTTATTATTTTCCTCGTTCGAAGCTCTGACCAAAGGCTCTGCTGTAGTCTGAAGTTTCAGGCTCTTCAAAAAAAGGGTAAAAGACTCTCTTTAGGTATTAACTTCTTAGGACTAACGTTGGATTTTATTCACTTATTTCTATTTGTGCATTTTCTTAAATGAAAAAGTCTCTGACTGCTGCATGGAGTCGCTCCTAATCAAGAAGTGTGTGTCTAAGTCAGTGTGTCAAACCTCTCGGACATTCTGTGGGACAGTTAATTATACCACTAATTAAAATGGAAAGGCATTCAGATTTTCTGTGACATGATAACAATCCAACGCTTCCTCAGTAGCTGGATTAGATGCTGGATCTCACGCTAAACAAATCCCTCGAGTGCTTTTATTCTCCACAACCTACAGGAGGATGGAGTTCCTCTGTCAGTGACAACTACATATTTATGCCTTTTATGCTTTGGCTGGGGGAAGAAAAACACACATTTCTTTCTCACTTCCTGTCCCTGTAAGAATCACTTTCATAATCAACCTCATAGTGGGAAAAAACAAAAAATGGTGAACTGATTTTGAGAAAAGTGATCAAAAGAGCCGTTATTTCAAAATGCTCCTTAAAAGACCCTCAGTGATTTTAGCTTTTCTTGTGTATTTCCTGTTCCTGTTAAGGACATTGATTTGCTCTGACTCAGACCACAAACACACTCATATCTAATATTTTAGCCCCCTTCACCAGAAAGCAGAGGATAAATGAAAAAAGTAGCATTAACACTTATTTTTATTGAGTGTAACAGATGAAAACACACGGCCTTGTTTGTGCTCGGAGACGCTGTTGTGCCGCCCCGGTGCATTGTGGAATATGGATGAACGCTGCGAGCGTGTTCACGTATCCGACTGCAGTTGAATGCATAACGAGCTTTCATAAACACTTTGCTCTTGTCATCAAACTACAAACAGACAACTGCACCTCATTTCCATAACCTCTTGGTTTTTAATAGCCCAAGTAATTGAGACAAGGGAGACAATACATAAAATATAGTGCTGAGGCAAATGTATTTACATAATGGAAACGACAGAATTGGTTCCACAACATTAAGCATTGCATATGAGTGCCACACAAACGCTCACACATTAGCTGACACGCCTTCGCAGCGTGTTTCCAAACGGCTAATTTATCAGTGCTGCTGATTCATTCTGATAACAGGGGACATTAGGGGCCAGTTCAGGGACCGGCTTCAAATGAACTGTGTCTCTGGCAAACGCTGATGGCCGCCGACTCCCTCGGCGCCGCGCGGGCTCTGCTCAAACGTTCCCCCTCGCTGCTGTTTTTGAATTCTTTTGTCGAGAGGGTTCAAGCTCTCCAAACACAGAATTTGTTTGTGAAGCAGTCAGGATAATAGCAGGGGCCATGACTGAAGGATCTTTACTTCATTAAGCAGAGCTGGATACTTCCCTTTTTTTTTTTTTCTCATCAGTATTATCCTTCCACTAAAATGCCGACTCATGACCATCTTGAGATTCCACACAATTGCTTTTCTAGAGCTTCGGGCGTAGAAAGTCATAGGGATTAAAGTGTGGCATTTGGGTCGTAATCCCATGAAGAGGCTGCAGATTATGTGGAGATGGTTTCTCTAAGACCCCGCAGCGTTCATTCTAAATGTTCACAGCAGACTCTGTTTGATAAATTCTCTCCTGCGTTCTGCTCTTTGCGTTTGTTTTGGACAAACCATAGAGTTTAGATTAAAGATCTGAGATTCCTTCGATGGCGTTCCCCGTCTCGTCTCGGCTCATAATTCCTCGAATTCACACAGGTTCCTAAATTCATCAACTCCCTGCGCCGCTCTTCAATCACACTTAACCAGCCGCTGGTTACCTCCTCCTCCTCCTCGTCACATTGTTGAGGTTACAAAGCTCCTGTCAGCTCAGTAGTGTGCATCGACACACACCTCACGCCGTTAGGCGCGGTCTCGCGGCGCACGCTGACCACTGCTGGGAGAAGGATCCACGGACATGTTGTGTGGATTCATCACAGCCGAGGGATTTACGTCCGTGTCCCTCAGTGCAACTAATTCAAGTCCTTTACAGGTTTTTGACGCGTCAGCATTTGGGTGAACGCAGCAACAGTCCTACTAAACCTGTCAATCAACAGCTTGACCTTTATCCTTTCTAGCGACCTCAGACTGTCATCTGGGAAACATGTTCCGCGTCTTTTATCCACAATGTGGTTTTCATGTACGGGGAAAAAAGACCGGTGAAGATTTACGGTCCAACATTATTATTTTTTTAAAGCCGCACTTATCACCCCGTACTCTCAAAACGTTCTGTAGAGTATATCAGTGTCATCATCAAGAGCGCCTGAGGGTGGGGTGGGGGTGCAAAACACAGAGTGGAACATAATTTATGTAGCAATTACTGTTTACGCTCTGCTTCTGAGCGCAGCGGCTGCAGGCACACGGGTGGAGTGTTGGCTGACGAGGAAAGTTGAGGGGGAGTCAGGGGGAGGAGAAGGATCCTGGGCAGAGCAGACAATGAGGGTCGTCACCTTCTCGCATCCGTGGCTCCCGCCCCCGAGAGGCAAAGGGCCACCGGGGGAGACATTAGCAGGGCAGATGAGTCGTCCGGCGTGCGGCCCCTGGATGCTCCCGGAGGATGGCGCCGACTGAGTAACACGCCGCTGGGCTGCAGAGGCAGCAGTGAAACAGTGAAACAGTAAAAGAGTAGAGTACCAAAGCATCAGGGGATGATGATCGTGAGGGAGGGAGGGGGGGGGTCAGAGAAGGCAGCACCTCCTTTGTGGTGATGATACAAGGTTAACTTCTTTTTCTTTTTTTACTGGTCCACTGGTGTGGACATAAACGCTCACTGCAGGTAAAATGTACCTAAAATGACATTTATTGTAATGGTGATGATGATGATAATAATAATAGCTGTTTTAGTATTTAGAGTAGTTGTAAAGTGGCTAAAAGCAGAGCTGTAGTACGGCTGTCCTCCAACTAATTCTATATTACAATCAAAGTCACTTTCATTCTCTCCACCTGTGTCGCTACATGAGTAGGACATAAAGGCAGTTCAACTTTTCACTCTTCCTCTCTGGATCTAAACTCTCACACGAACATCTGCAACATTCTCCAAACAGACTCCTTACGTTCGTTCGCATCGTCATCTTCTCTCCTGCCGTCGGGGCTGATTTCCACCGCAGTGATGTGACAATAGCACACAGGAAATAGCGTCTCTGGGCGTATCCATCAGTGCGTCTCGTGCACGACAGACGAAACAGGACCACAGACGTGAACCGTGTGAGATGACATGGAACGCATGCAAGCAGCTCCACTACGAAGAGAAGGCGGGATATCAGTGATTCTTTAACCGCCGTGTTCTTCTCCTGTCAGTCACACTGAAAACACGCGTTAGCTGAGAATGGTGGTGATGCACGCGGATAGATAGGTTCAAAGCCCTTAACTCCTTTAGCCCATAGACACTAGTTCCATGCACAGGTGCTAGAAGTACACACATTCCAACTCTTTCCCTCTTCTTTATATTTTACAAGCTCTTTAATCCTTTATTTAATGTATATGTGTATTTTTATTTCTTCATTTCTTTATTTTTCTGTCGTGTGTGTGTGTGTGTGTGTGTGTGTGTGTGTCTACACATCTATAACATGTACTATTATATAGTATATCTTCATTTTTGTCACCTTTTGAATAGTATAATACCAACTGTCTGTTGGTGCTGCTTTAATGACTAAATATCCACTTTAACATTAATACAGTTTCTATCTCTCTATCTATCGCTCTCTCTCTCTCTCTTTATCTCTCTCTTTCTCTCTTTCTCTTTCTCTCTCTTTATCTCTCTCTCTCTCTTTATCTCTATTTATCCCTCTCTCTCTCTTTATCTCTCTCTCTCTCTCCTTTACTCGAGTAATAGAACAACAGTTAGTTGTGTAAAATAAAAAAGCCTGGTGAAAGTAAGTAAATCTCGATTCTTTACTCAAGCAAAAGTGAAAAATTATTAAAGTAAAAAATAAAAGTAAAATAATGCCCTCTGAAGTTTTTGGGCAAATCTAACTAAACCTCATGATATATTAAAATAATAGTTATTTAGTAAAAGTAACGAGAAGAAGAAAAATCTCGTCCCTGTTAAAGAGTTAGAATTCCACAGGTTCTCCTCAATAAAAACAAAATCGTGATTAATTTCATAGAATGTCGCGCTGCACTACAAAAACTCAAAATCATGCTGAGTTTATTTGTTTAATTTCTAGTCAAAATATCTCATACGTAGAAAATTGACACTTAACAAGTAACGTTTCGGTGATATCAACTTGTTTTTAGACAACATATCCGGAATATCTCGAAAAGTCAAATAATCTAGACGATAAATCAATATATTAAGAGTGAAATGAAGAGAAAAGCCACTTTTGAGGGAAAAAAGATTCAAATTTTAGAGAATTACCAGCTGATACACACACACACACACACACACACACACACACACACACACACACCTCCTAATTCTAGTAATACGATAAAAATCCCACCTGCTAATGTAACTTTATCGAAATATTACATTTATTTCAAGATATAAAAAGCTAATATATAAAGTTAATTATGAATTGCTCCAAAGAAAATCTGAGCAGCAAACAGGATGATCAGTGTTTGGACCTCATTAGATTTATTATTCACATGTTGTTGTTTTTTTATCTAACCTGCATGCAAAACCTACACTTTCAAAAACAAGAAAAAAAGCAAATTCTCTGCCAACCGAGGAGGAAAATGTGACTTGCCACAATTTTGTAAAAATATCGAGCCCCGTTGAAACTCCATATATCCTGAAAGAAGTAACGAAACAATTAAAACAAAAAAATTTGCCTTTATAAAAAGAAAAGATTCAAGAATAAATTTCTCAAAGTTTAGGAAATGAAATGGAAATTACAACAGGCTTGGAAAAAAAGCAGTTTTGTTCTTGTCATTGTTGATCAAACAGCCTTATAATTATGATAATTCCAACTGACTCAGAACTGGAAATATAATCTCAGTACAATTTATAATCCATTAATAAGACAATTTAGGACCAAAACGATTGAAGCAAGAGAAATGCTTGAACATAGAAAGGGACTGCTATGAAAACAGATCTTGTCAGACAAAAAAATGTAGTATATTACTGTGATTTGAGATATTTAATCTTACTTAGATTTCAGTTTTTGCAGCGTGTGTGAGGTCTGTGTTTTCTCTTTGTGTTTTCTGCTTGGTCCCAAACCGATGCAAACCTGTGTGTGAGGTTTAAAGGCACGGCGTACTTCCTGCACACTGCAAACACTCAAACTCTTACCAAGTACATTTGTCTAATTTCTAGTCAAATTCTCATGGCACATGGCAAATAGTACTTAAGTGAGATGTAAATCTAAATAATAAGATCTAAATAATCTTGATAATATCTCAAATACTCAATATAAGTATTTCCAACTAACTTAAATGCATGTTTTATCTTAAGATGCTAAGTTGAAAGGCAAACCCCCCCCCAAAAAAAAAAAATCAGAGGCCTAAATATCACGTTCTAATCATATTTCAAGTACGTGGCGGTCTTAAATCTGGAACAGTGTTACCAGTATACAACTAAGAATAAGATAAATGCAAACTTTAAATTTTATGGTAACGAAATGCTACTTTTGAGGTAAAAAAAAAAGACCCAAAACACTTATTTTTGTGCATTTCTGGTTTATTCTGAGACACAACACCTCCTTATCTTACTAAAATATAGTTGAAAATGAGATTTCTCTGCTAATTTAAAATCTCCCAACATTGGGTCTCTTAACATTGGGTCTCATTTCAAAAAGTTTCACCCTGCAGATTTTCTACTTGTTCTATCGGCATCATTTTTTTACTTATAACAATCATCAAACACCTTTTATTCCGTAATTTTTTCCCCTTATTTTTGAACGGGGATTTTTCCCAGTGCAGCGGACCAGATTTACCTCCAGGACTCATTTGTAAATAAAACTGTAAGGCAGCAAGACAGGGACAGGAGGAGGATTTAAGTGTGTGTGTGTGTGTGTGTGTGTGTGTGTGTGTGTGTGTGTGTGTGTGTGTGAGAGTGTGTGTGTGTGTGTGTGTGTGTGGTGGGGGTGAAGAGCTGCGTCTCACAGATGTAAAGCTCCAGTTTTAGCCCTGAAACATTTCCGTCACATTTGTTTGTGTTGCTGCTGATAACCGCATTAAGAGCTGCAACAGAAACACCGCTGGCATTTATCAGGTTAATGAAGGTCAGTGCAGATGGAAGCGGCGCCGGCGCTCCTCTGTGTGCACATGCATGGCTTTGTGAATTTACAGGCACCTCCTGATTGAGGGTGGCGGCGGAGGAGTTGGCGCTTCAGGACACGGTGTCCTCTAACCGACTGAGCATTTAGCCCAGGGAAAAAAGGTTATTACCACTGACTGGGGTCTCCAGAGGACGGCTGATATAATGACCAAGGAAAAGGAATAGCACAACTTTAGCACATTAGCATAATTAGTAATTATCTGGTAATAGTCCCTCTTGGCCGTCTTTTTTTTTTTCTTTTTCTTTTTTGGAGTTTGGCAGTGAGAAATTGTGTTTAAAGTTCAGGCGGAGAAAAACAAATTCCAGTGACGCACACAAACGCTCGGCGCAGTCAGGATGTGGGGAAAACGAGTCAAAGCACGACGCAGATATAAAACATTCAGAAGCTGACACTTAAGTTAATTAGCCTCTTGTTCGATGACTCCCTCCGTTTGAGGAATAAGCTTATTACTCACATCAAGAATAACTCGCTAGACTCGTTTCTATGACGACTGAACACAGAAAAAGTTAATTCAGTAACGCTGTGGCGGTTTTAGGTCGAGTACTGCCTTTTTACGTTTACTTATACTTCCTCTTCTCTACATTTGTCTGTCTGCTGTAGTTACTAGTTACTTTTAGATCACAATCTTCACACCTTTCACATTCAGACACGTGGTTCTGAACGGACGGCAATGCTTGAAACGGCTGTTGACAAATTATCTTCACAGATTAAACAACTCATCCTTAAAAAGCAGTTAGATGGCCTACGGCGGTAAAATAGAGCAGCACATTAATGCAGAAGTAATGGTAATCCAAACCCAACTGGGACAAATGAGTACTGGTACTTTGATACTTCTACTACATTTAAACGATACTTACTCATAACTTACTCATACGGTTTGGAAAGCCACTCTTTCACTTGTAAAAAGAGTTTTTTGTGTGTGTGTGTGCGTGTGCGTGCAGAACATGCTGGTGTGCTGCCGTTTGCAGCGAACTGTCAGTCCTCATAAACTGAGATGTAGCCCAGCGAGTCAGCAGTATTATCACTTCCTGTCAGTGTCTGTGCGTCTGCAGCCCACTAGACAACACAACACGAGAGAGTGGACGGCGTGGAAGAAGGAGCGGAGCTGCCTTCTTGTTTGAAGAGGTGGCGTCACACGGGAGGAGCGTCGTGTCGGAGAACCGCCATTCCTCTGCCCAACAAATCACAGCTCGTTCTTTAATATCTATCACATCTCACGACGAATGAATGTCAGTGAATGCATCACAACGGTGTATCGTGAAGAATATTTCGATGTTTTTGGAGCAGTTATCTCATCGCCAAACAAACTTACAAATGTTTTTAAATTACATTCAGTGGGTTTTTTTTTACTGTAAAAAGGGTCATTTGAAGGTTCTGGCATTATATTTTTTATAAAAGTTGAAGCCTTATTATGTCTATTTTTGTTCTGAGTAGCATTCATAATAATAATAATTAATAATAAGATTCATCGTTATTATTATTTTTGATAGTAAAGCTCGACTAAAGACATTACTTACGTCTAAAAATTTATTTTTTTTAAATTTTGCTGAGAAGTAGTTTAATCAATAGATAAATAAAGCATTTGATTCATCAACCAATGTTGGATGAATGTCAACAAAAGTATATTTATAATTAAATCCAGTTCTGAAAGCCGTTTCATTCTTTTGTTATTTTAGCTTTATAATGTCTCTCAGGCGAAACAATCTCCACTGTAAATGTGACAAAAGAGGGACTGTTTATATAATAATGTATGTAATATAAATAAATAAATATATAATGTAAATATATATAATATAAATACTCCAGGAAAATGATATATAATGCATTATACTAATGTATTACGAAATAATGCTATAATACTATGTTTACATAGTGTCTAATAGTGTATCAATATATTATTTGATATTATTTATATATATATATATATATATATATATATATATATATATATATATATATAATTTCTTTCTGACTAAGATTTATTATTATTTCTATTGGCAGAGAAGTAGTTTAAACAGACAAAACATTTTTAAACAATTATTGCATTCATCCAACAATGTTGGATGAATGGGAACAAAAAGATGCTGAAACTTGAATTCAGTTAAATTTTCTAAAGCTAAAGTAAAAGCATTCTTTTTTTTATTCAGCCTTGAATAGTTTGTGCAGTCAGGCTGCAAACAATCTCAACAACCCACTCCTTTGATGAAGGGCCTCAGCAGGTCAAAGGTCAGGTTATGAAGTGTCACAAAAGGAAAGTCTCGGCTGCTTCAAGCCAAAAACGCTCAGAATGTATTTTGGAGAGCTGGACTATTTGTTTTCAACGGAATATTTGATATGAAGAGGAAGTCCTGTGATAAATAAAATAAATTTAAGTAAGAGGTTACCTGTCTTAAATGTCTGCCTTAATTCTCTCCAAAATATAAATTGTCATAAAAGGCTTCATCAACACAAAAACGCAAAAACTGGTTTCAGTTCAGCCGTTGATTGAAGGCGGCTGATTTTCTTTTCCCCTTTTCCCGTCTACTCTTTTAGCATGCTGTCCAGACGAGCTCTCACATCTAGTCTGAAGTACTGCCAATAGCATGGAAGCTCCCCACCCTTCATCGTGGCAAAACATTTCTCCACTTTATGATCCTAATTAGCTCTAACTGCTCCATCATCCCTGTGTCATCATGCCTGGAGAGAGGCCGGGTCATTTGATGGTGTAGAGTTTCTCACCGTCTTCATCCCTCTACTCTCTCTTTTCCTCCTGTTTCCACTCATCTTTGGTTTCCTCTCTCTCTCTCTCTCTCTCTCTCCTCCTGTGTCTCGCACTTTTATTGTCGTCCTCTAGCTTGCCTCTGCTTCTTCACGGCGCGGTAGCGGCCCCTGTGAAAAGGGACATATTTCATGAGCGTAAAGTAGATAAAGTGGTGTCAGTGGGGGCCAAAATAGATTTTTTTTGTCATTTGTTAACTCATTCCAAAATAACGAAGAAAAAAACAACAACTAATAAAATGTTTTCAGATGTCTTTGAATCATTTAGTCATAAAAACAGGGAAAGCCACCTGACAACTCTGCACTGGTGACTGATGTCATGCTTCAGTCACATGACTGCTGACCGCCCTGCTGACAAAGCAAAGTTACCACTGATACTCCGCCTCATATGGAATAATGAAATTGGATGAAGCGGCTTAACCGAGTGCCATTCCTCCTCTCACCATCGGACCGGGAGCCTATTTGAGATAACGTTAATGAAGGGGACTTTAGCCAAGAATAGACACGTCTTATTGCTGATGGGGGGGGGGGGAGTCGAACGAGGGGTGGGGCGCTAACAGCATTTATTTCCATTAATAAGATGGAGTGTGTTACAAGAGGGCCTCTCCTGAGGACTCTCTCTGGAGGTTGCAACAAATCCGACTCTTAACGACCTCCAAACGAGTTGACCTCAGCCAGCGAGCGCGGCGCAGTCACATGGCAGAAGGTTCTCTCTGACACTTGTCTGAACCTTCGTGTGGACCTTCAATCACAATAACGACTACAGTCCGGACAGATGGATCTTCTTAAGACGTTTTTATGAACCTCATTCTGTAAAGGTTTTGGTATTTGGTATGTTTGTCCCCGACGACCGCTTGGGCTTCTAACATGCTATGTTTATTAATTAGCTTATAAGTCCTTTCTTCTTCTATTGTGTATATGCCAGCCAATCCAATCAAGTCAGCTGTTTATGCAGGATGTGATATGCAATAATTAGTCAGTCAGAGAACATTTGGCGTAAAAGACAGATTTATGTAGATGCTGGTGATGGTGGCTGATAACTCCGCTGAGAATGACGAGGCTAAAGAGGCTTATATGATGTCTGGATCTGTGAAGACTTGGTGGAAAAGGTAGTGGAAAAACATAGAAACAGAGAAATGAAAGAGATGGAGAATCACATTAAACATAATAAGAAAGGCTAACAATGAAGAAGTGTCGCCGTTTTATTGGATAGATGTGAGCAGCTGATGTGAACAAATGAAATATCCTGACAGTCCCCAAACGAGAACAGCAGGAACAAGACTGAAATTAGGCTTAGTATGTAAGTATGTATCTCCTATTGTACTTTAATTCATACATTCAAGTATACATCTATCGTACTTTAATGTATACATTAAATTAAACTTCTCCTATCGTACTTTGCAGTACTCTAATGTATACATTAAAGTATACATCTCCTATCGTACTGACACAAATGATAGTTGTTCCAAGTATTCTGACAACTATGGAGGCAGATTTTTAGCACTGCAGCTAGCTAGCTAAAAGACCCAGAACTACATCACCTGAAATTGGTCTCCGGTGGAATTCCTAATGTTTCCAGAAAGTCTATTTTAAGAATGCTGTAAAAGACAATTATGTAAGCATCTGACAGCAGCATAGATCTTTATTATTTTTCTTGTTGCGGTTGCTGCAGATTAAAGTTTACCACAGCGGATTCTCAGCGGGGAATTTGGAATTTGGATATTCGTAGAACATCCAAATTCCTCCATCTCCTCCAGACAGCCTCTGCTTGTTTACAGAGCGTATCATTCATTCATCCATCCATCCATGAATCCATCCATCCCTCCTCCATGCATCCAAATAACCATTGATGCTCATATTCACAGCTGCCTGGATTTCATGTTTTTGGATTGTGGGAGAGATCCAGAGTATCTTGCTGGAACAGGTAAACTCCATTCCTTTGGAATTCGAACCTAAAGCTTCCTTGCTTTGAGGTGACGCCACACAAGTGCGCCAACGAGGAAGGACGATGGTTGCACCGCAAAAAAAGTCATACTAGAAAGAAGAAAAATATTCTTTGATCGTAAATGATTGTCTTGAAATTATTTTAAAAAAAATAATAAAATCCATCAATGGGGTAAGAAATCTTTGCCTGGCTAGAATACTAGAAACAAGTATAAAAATCTATCTTGACAATAATTAAAAATGTAATAGTAATTTATTAAAGATTTTTTATTTAAAATTAGTATTTTTAGTCCCTTGATTGGACCGAGATTAATTAATAGGGTGAAAAAGCTCATAATTCAAGACAAAGACAAAATACCTTTTAAAAGAATTTCCTTATTCTTAAATAAGGAGAAAAAAAACTTTTTCTGGGATATCAAGCAAACCACCGTTCAAAACTAGCTCAATGTTATAATAGCTTGAATATCTGAGAAAAAATAAGATATATTTCCTTAAAATAATGTTTTTCTCGTGTGAAACATGATTGACAAGGTTATTTTTCTTCTTTTGTGAGAAAAATCTAATGTATTTCCTGGAAAACTGTTTTTTTTCTTTACTTCTACTTACTTTTTTGCAGTGTAGGAGCTAGCACCCCTGTTAGGCAGCTCCAGGGGGTGGCGAGGAGATGTCCTTGTACTCTCCAGGGCCCCCCCGTCAGGAGATGTACTACCTTAGGGGGTGAAACATCAGTGAACGGCGTCAGTGACGACCCGTTTGGACCAGCAGAGGTGCAGCAGCTCACCTGTTTTAATGGTCTGATTTGATTGTTTTTTTCAACACTTTGTTCTCAAAGGTTTCTGTTTTTCAGCTTTTTGCGTACATAAAGAAACAATCTTCCAAAAATCATTGAGTCACACCAATCAGCTCATTGCCTGAAGGCTCAGTGGATGCCGTCTTTAACCAGACAGGTGAGGTGTGTCTCCGTACAGCTGCTAAGCCAATCACTGTTCAGCTGATGTGGCGTATGAGTTCTCTACTACTTTAATCAAAAATGAGTCACTACGAACAAAATGGTTCGGTAGTGACTCAGTGATGCAATACATCAACAAACGAGCACAGCATTATTTGATAAGTGGTGAGTAATACTGGCGCCCGTACATTATCTCTGTGCGGTAAACAGGTTTGTGTCATGAGCTCATAAACAGAATGTAATATTCTCCCCCCCACTCTGTGTGAGGGGTCAACAGCCTCCTCCCACTCCTTCACTATATAAATATATCTGATGGCGGCTGACTCTAAGTAAATGTTTCATCCGGTGCACATTAGATCTACGTGGCTGATGGAACTGCTTAATGGCAGATTAGTGCATTGATCGTGATGAGGCACACGTGTGAGCTTCCTGGATGCTTCTTTACTCTGCACACATGCCAGCATTAAAGAACACTTTCCCCCCACTTCACCCTGCAGTTAATCCTCTCTCATCCAGCCATTCTCGCATCCTTTAGGGGATCCTTCTCCGAGACACCGTCAGGCTTATCTCGCAAAGCCTTTAAAAGTTATTTAAATAAAATCTTTTTTTCTGCATTAACTCTGGCGGGTGTTTGCGTGCATCGCCACGGAGTCATCCGGCGAGCGGCGTGCTGGTTATAAATACCTCTGGGCCGATATGTGTGAAATGGGAAGTCCTGTTTTCCAAGTTTCTTAACAGTCACATGACACTGTGTTTATTTATTTTTTTGTTGGTTTGATTTTTGGTTTGCACAGCTTGAAGTGGTGGAGCGTAATAGATGTGTTTGCGTTTGCTGAAAAACGGAGAGTTCTAATCACTCATCCATCACCTTTGATTGCTCAGGGTGTATTTGGCTTCCACAGATAAGGCCTGAGCATACATCCCGTTGGATTCAGCTGAATTGCTCATACAAACATGATGCTTTGACAACGGTCTGCCTGGATGGGCTTTGGCATGATGGAGAATTTCATCTCCATCTCACCCCTCCTCCACCCTGCCCAAAATCCCACAATGGAGCTTTGGGGCCGGAGCTGTCAGGGAAGGGTGAAGGGTGTGTAGAACCCGAGGCTACATATGTGGCTGGCATAAAGGACGAAGCGAGCAGAGTCCCTGAAATGCTGGCACAGATGAACCCACATTATTCCAAATTTAGACGCAGGGTTATGCGTAAGTCCCCAAAAGAGGTGCCTCCAGTCAAACATCCGGCTTTCTGGTTTAATAGTGGAAAGATATGCTCAGTCCCTCAACCAGCTCCGCCTCACTGCATCCTATACCTGAATTCTGTTTCCCTGATTATTGAGGGAAACAAACAAACAAACAAAAATGTATGCGTTAAAGTACCTCAAATGTTAAAGATCAGCCAGAAAGGTAACGTGAATGTTTTTTGGGACAAGAAGAGACGATGTGAACCAACTATGAGGTTGGGTATAGAGTTTTCGTACCGCGATATACTGCGATCGATATACTGCAATATTCTGTGGCGTATTATGATTTGTATTGCAGTTTATTACAGCATACCTATTTTGACATTACATGTTGGAATTGGATCATGTATATACTCTTTACGCCTTTTTTTTATTTAGTATTATGATTAATTTGTCAAGAAATAACATCAATGGTGATTTTTAAGCTTTTATTCTTAGAGTTTCTTGTGTTAAGTGTTTAAAAGTAGATAAATAATAAGTTGGGAAAACACTTTTCACATAAGAGATCATTTTTAAAACTTATTCAGGGTCTGATGCTCGTTTTCTGACATTGATTTGCAGATTTCAGGCTTGTGATGACTCCTATCTGGATTCATCATACATCCTATCATACATATAAGAACTCCAGAGACGTTTCCTGTTTGCCGTTACATATTTTTGGTCCAGTCATTGATCAGATTTCTCAACAAAACAGGATGTAATTCCTACGGTCTGTAATTGTCATCTTTTACTCTTTTTCGTCAGGGACTATGACTTGATTATGATTTGTAGTTCCTTCAAAGGTATTCCGTTGGCACCACCATGTTTAATCCCTCTATTGAGCTTTTGCTCTCATTTGGCGATGACTCATAATGTTTTTCAGGCAAATTAATGCAGTTTGCTGTTTAAGCCTCCTTTTCAGTATCCCAGATTGTTGAAACCCTCGGATGACCATCCCATTACTGCTGTACAGCCTTAGCTACCAAATGTGAAAATAAGAAACCCGCTCTTGAAACCCACCTCTGAACTGGAGTCGTTGGTCTTCATTACTTTTGTCATAAAGGCTTCCTCTGGACCGGAGTCAAAGGTGCATACCACCTGTAAAACATACACTGACCTGGACTCTTCATCAATGCCTCATTAGATGAAAGATTTGATAAGATATCTGGCATATAATTAACAATGTGGAACAGGAACGTTTTGGAAAGAGGAAGGCTGGAGCGTTCTTACTGAGGGGGGAGAAAGTTTCCATATGTCCTTTTGTTATTGAGGCCACCATACTTCTACAATGATGTGATATGTACAGTCCTTATTAAATGTCAGTGGAAATAATACACACATACACACACACACACACACACAGAAGTGGTTAATGTTTTGGGGAAAGGTGACTTAGTGATGGTTGGAACCCCGATCCGTGGAGATTGCACACAACTGCTGTATTCTGAATCAAACATGGAGGTCCTGGTCCGGGGCCCGCGGTCTCTCCTTCCACTTGTTCAATTGGAAGCAACCAATTTTTAACATTACAATCTTCCAAACACACACACTAGACGATTCATCCAGACGAGACCACACACAAGCTGTTTGTATTGAGGATTCCACAGTGGAGATTCCACAGACACCAGATCTCACAGAAACTCAGGTGACCAAACGTGATTTCAGAAGAATAAATTGGGCTTTTCATCCTCTAGTGTGTATCCAGCATAATAGGAGCTTTGAACACCTCTCTCTAAATCACCTGCTGAAGAGACCCATCGTTTGTGGAAACCAGTCGGTGTACCAGCTTGTGGGCCTAGCACCTTTTTTTTTTTTTTAGTTTAAAAAAAAAAAAGATTCTTTATCAGTCTGCACGTATAGTTATTGTTGTGTCAAGACCGGTAAAAAACCATTTTCTCAAAAATACATGCAGTTTGACATTGTGTGAGACACGGAGACGAGACAAGAAAAAGTAGGATGAAAGGACGGGCGGTAGCATGAACGATTAGTTTAGTGGTTTGCGTTCCATGGGCCTAGCATCTTGTTGTCGGTTGCTGTGCATGTTTACGATCGTCTCTACGATCGTCTGTCGTTTCTGAGACTTAACTACTATTTCCACCACTACGTTGCTGACCTCACTGTTAGGAAAAGTACATCTGTGACGTACAGTACAGTAGTAATAGGATGCAACATTGAGCTCCAACAGGAATCGCAAGCAAACGCCTACGATAATTTTCCTTTAAAATACGATAATTTTTAGCCTCCGCTACGATAATACTACAACTCCTATCAGGGAAACGCTGCTTTGAAAACACTCGCCATCCATCAGTCATTAAAACACTGCAGTAGGTTATTTAAATGTGCTGAGTCTCAGTCATCGTCATACATTGACATTGTGACGTGCAGAAAAGGCCGTGTGCAAAAACTCGGATGATGCATGAGGCAGGTCATGATTTGCATTTTCACGACAGGTTGCAGGTCTTTTTTTAAAATTTTGTTTTATTAATTCTATGATGACACAATCTAGATTATCCCTATTAGCAGCGTGTGTGACAGATACCAGACACTTAGAATCTTCTGCAAACTAAACCAAATTTACTTTTGATTGTATGACATGGAAGCTAAACCTGTTTTTCATTAATAATGTATATTATTTATTATCACTTGTTATACAAAGTATATATAACATGTTTTTGCATTGCTGCAAAAGAATCTTTGTGTCTGACTGAAATGTGCCATTAAGTTCAAATAAGGTTGTTTTCCAAAATCCACACTATCCCCTAGAAATCCAGAAAGAGTAATTGAAATCAAACTAATCATGTGTTGTATTGTTGGCAGCACATCAGGGTTCCCTCATTAAAACAACAACTCTGAGCTGAGCCCAGACTCGTGCTGCACTAAACTACTGTGGCCCGCTGGTTTGCGGCGGAAGGCAAAAGTGGCAAGTGGGTTTAATGATAATAGCCCTGACGATAGCAATGATAATCCTCCTGCTATTCCTGCTGACTGCAGAGAGCCATTGCTTTGTTCTCCGCTCCCCCTATTAGCATGATGGAGGTTCATTTTAATTTGAAAGGACCATCAGTTGGATAAGGAGAGAAGTGCTCGCCGGTGTACGTGCTCAGACTTGTGTGAGAGAAATTGAGCGCTGGGAGGAGAGTGGGTGAATGAAAGGCTGCAGAGACGTAAATGTATACACACTAAAGCGTACACTGTACGATTTGAGCCCGATTCACGCCTAAAAAGGAGCCTCAGGACTGTTGGCTGTCTGACGGAGTCAGTCCTGCGTCGTTTGTGGGTTCGTAGTACACGGGGTCACGAGGGCCGGATAGCAGCTGCCGGACGATCGGATTGTTTCTGTCATGTGTCAGAAAATTCGGCAAGGTCTCAACACGATTGGCTGAGGTGAGCGCCTTCTTTTCTCACTGATACCCCTTTTCTGCCGAGCTGGTTCCAGGGCTAGTCCGGAGCCAGAGCCTGACTTAGCACCTGTTATTTGCTTTTCAAAAGCCTAAGCACGAGCCCCTGACTCTCACAGCTTGTGCCAGACAAGCACCAACTCTTTGCTGGTCTAGAACCAAAAACCGATTACTTAATACGGCTGATGTCATACGGCGACGCACTGATGTTATACAGTGACGCACTGATGTTATACACTGACGCACTGATGTTATACAGTGACGCACTGATGTTATACACTGACGCACTGATGTTATACA
>VRLP01004074.1:0-53983 GCA_009660295.1 Lophius piscatorius
TACATTTTTAATGTAGTCCCTATGCCAAAACAAATGTCATTGTTTTACAAAACGGCCCATTATCTTCAGTGATTTTAAAGGCCCTTTATTATCATATAAACACCAAAGTAGCCGATTTGTTTTATTTAAAGTGAAACTAACTTTATTCCATTAATGACAGTATGATTATTGTTACACATTGGAGAGATTTTCACCAGCTTTACCATTTAAAGAGGCAGGAACCTTCAATGGCTAGTTTGTACTGTAGTGACACCCTGTGGTTATACTGTGGTACAACAATACACATTCATCAAATGCCTGAACATGATAGTGCTTAATCATTTGTATTGCCTTGTAAGCTAAAGCACTGTATTAACAAGATTCACCATGGTCATCCAGGTAATTATAAATTGCAAAAACATCAATTAACCTCAATGCTAATGATTTTATGTGAAAGCTAATGATGAACACTGATTTTTCCCTTAGGTCCCCAGCGGGATCCAGTTGCAGGTCGGGAGTTCATCTTGAAGATGTTTGTGGACTTAAACCCAGACAGTGACAAGATCATCTACTCCCACTTCACGTGTGCCACCGACACAGAGAACATCCGCTTCGTCTTTGCAGCTGTCAAGGACACCATCCTGCAGCTCAACCTCAAAGAGTATAACCTGGTGTGAGGAGTAAAAATGAGAGAGGGAGTGTAAAAATGAGAGAGGGAGTGTAAGAAAGAGGCCTGCAGCCAACACATAAAATGCAGAGTCCACTTCTAAAAACACATCTGCATGAAAACACACTGCTGCTCAGAGTTAAACAATGCCTCATACTTAACTAGACCAACACTTTCCACGTTCTGACTCCTTAGCCCCCGGTTGTGTGCTCACCCATTTGGAAGAATAGTTATTAATTTTGTGGTTCTGATAATTGCTCCTCTTGAAATGGACTAAAATATAGGACACAAATATAACACTCCCCTTTCGGTCTCCCTCTCTTGTACTTTTGGTCTGCACATTGGGTCCTTTTGGCTGTAGGCTTACCTTACATTTTTTTCTTTTTTTGACACTACATTATTATTATTATTACTACTACAGCACCAGTGCTTGCCTGTTCGCGGTTGGTAGAGGGCCCACTAGGTAAGCTTTTACAAAGTGCTCTGTACTTTGTATTTAACATGATGTATACTACAGTATGGGGGGGATGTGTGACCAGGTGGCAGATCCTGGACCTTGCTTATCTGTGAAGGATTACTAATTATGGTGTCAATAATATATTATCAGGCAGCACTCGGGTGTATTGAGGTACTTGGTTCCAGGGTCTTGAATTGTTTCTAACCTTGCCCAAATCAGAACAGGAGCTCTGTTGAATGTAAATAAAGTTCTCATGTTGCTCATCCGCAGTGGGAGCGTCAGAGATAACAACATGCTGTCATCATTAAATATGTTAAGTTCTTGCTTATATTACTGCTATTGTCCTCCAATTGTAATTGAAGATGACTATTTTTTTTTCAAGGCCACATTCCTGAAAGAATCAACCCCATCTCAATTTAAAATAATACGTGCATAAATGAAACACGAAATGGAAGGCAACACTACTGGTACGTCCATACTGTATATTTACTCCCATGTTGGTTTGTGTTCATTGCCAAATTAAAACCAAATACTTTTTCTGTAAATATAGTTATGTTGCCAGTATTCTCATAAAAGTTTCAATTAACATATTTGGAAACTGGTATTGCTAAACTGGTATTTTCCCTCACGATGGCTCATTCAGCATATTGACTCACATTGTGTGGCATTTTTCCACATTTATTGTCTGAATCACACCTATATTACTATGATTCATTTTCCCTTTGAGATTCAGAATTATCCTTCACTGCACAATGTTCACATGATACCAGATTAATACCGTGCAATAGTCCGTTGTTGGTGAAATGGAGCTCTTTGCTTCTGGTTAGTTTAAGTCACTAGCCGGTCTCTGTCATCCTTATGGCTTCTCTATGAAAATCCACTTGATTTAGCCATATGTTTTGGCCAGCATTTGATAAACCAATGGATAACAAGAGCAAATAGTTTTTATGTCTAATTTATCAATCACATCTGCGCATTAGTATACAGTAAATGAGACTTCCACTGGTTTCTGTTTCAGATGTTTTTCCAACTATGGAGATGGGGAGATTTTATACTGCTGTAAGATATCAAACCATTTTATGGACAAGTGTTCTATCTTTCTATTGATACTCGGTTGTTGCAGTTCTGTTTTGAAATGCTTGATGGAAATCCCAGTTTCCATGTCAGACTTGTGCTTTATGCAAATAGGAAAATAAAGAGGAAAAAAATTAAGTTATGGAATATTTACGGTTTAAGGATGCTTGCAATTTTTTTTCTTCTAATTTTGATGATGTATTTGCTATTTGTACCAATCCCATACTGTGTTTCTTGGCTGATAGTTGTTACTCCATTAAGCTGAAAGTTGATAAATGGCTATTTTTGTCTTAAGTAATTTGGGTATGTTTTCATAACGTCCATCACAAGGGCTACTACTAGCAGCGTTGATGGGGATGAAAGGCCTCCATGGATGGGATGGAGCAAAAGCTGCAATTAAGGGTGGGGGACCATGAATAAAATATGTTGACATCCTCTTTAGGACGATGGCTGCAGGCTTAGTGAGGGAGGAAAGGAATGCAGCAATCCAGAGATGCCTATTGGACATTCCCAGGGGAAGTCTGGTGACTGATTGGCTCATCACCATCTTTTTTGCCTTTTTAGAGGAGACTGGCTACCATTTAGAGAAAAAAAAAAGATTCCCAAGGAGCAATAGAGAATTTTCAGCACCATGGCCATTCTTATGAATAATGTGCAGATCTTCCTAGCTCTATATTTTCCACTACGTGGTTATGCATAATTGGCTTATCTCATTGGTAGTGTTTAATTGTTTGATCCTCGGGCCGTTTTGACCATTTATATGCACATCCAAAAAGCTGGAAGGTTTAGAGTAAAGATCAAGGAAAGTATAACATGCTGTAGTGTCCCTTTTTCCCTCTTAAATTTATTGCCAATATGTTTTGAGTAAAATGAATTTTAGAGCCAATCTGATGTGTTAATTGTAGGGATTGTACTCATGTTGATTAATCAGCCTTGATTTTTGCCACATGCACCCAGGAGAGTAATCGTCACACCTCTGGTGCAAATCCCCGTGCTGATAAAGCCATTATCTTTTATGTTTAAACACTTGATTTTGAAGGGATGTGTATTATCAGAGTGCCATAATTATGAGTTGAAATATTAGTCTGCATAGCACTGACTTGAACAAGTCAAGCTGACCTTGTATACCCGTCCATGCGTAATGTAACGTCTACCCACATCTCAAACTGCTGGAAAGACTTCAATGAAAACTCATGCATGCTTGGCAGGGCCCTAAAGCTGCATTTCATTTCTTCAATTTGCTAATTTCTAGGAACATTTCATCAATTTCCATGTCAAGTTGGTAACTTTAACTGTGAATGGAGTTCTGGCCTATCCACATCACAAGTTTTTCCAGCGGCATGTCTTTTTCTTTTAGGTTTGACATTGTCCAGGTAACGTGTTACTCTTTGGTGCTTCAGGCAACACTTAAAGGCTTTTTCTTGACCAGTTTGTCTCATGTATAGATTGATGCTTTTCATACTCACTAAGAAGATAATTGGCACGCTTCCATTTTTAAATGAAGAGCTTATGTATTTTGATATGTGGATGAATAAACTAAGACTTGAACTGAGCTTGGAAAGGAATATTGTATTCTGTTTCACTGCTGGGGTAACGTGGGTGTATCTCTGCTTTTAATGTTGTTTAGCTTTCAGGAAGCGCTAAACTCCCTGAGCCTTGGCTTTCTACCTTAAGGGCAGACATGTGATCTCTTGTACTTGAATCTGCTGCTATGAAAATGATAAACAAAAGTTGCCACCCAACGAATCAGTGTTGGCCTGATGGCGTAATCTGTGAGCAAATGTTTCAGCTTCCACCTGCTGCACGACAACAACCAAATGAAAAGTTTAATGCGGTAACACTAATGGAGAATGGAGCCACCTGCAGCGCTAGGTATGGTTTTTCAGTCCTTATAGATTCATGCAGGTGGTCTTGTGTTTTCACAATGTGTTTTGGAGTAGGTTTGAACTACAATCCAGCACAAAACACTACCAAACATAATCAGGCACAGAAGAGATACTGAAAATTTGTCATTTCTAACATGACAATGATCTCAAGTAAAAAAATCCACTAGTTAATGATTGCTTATTTTTGCCAAATAGAGCTTTTGTGTTGCGCTGCAGTACTAATGTATTTGAGAGGCTTGCCAGCTGAAGGTACTGAAATGGCCATTCTAATAATTGGCGTCTAAAATGACATGAGTACATGATTATGTTTACATTTTTGCCAATCGCCCCTTTACTTTCCCTGTTCTTGATTGGACTGTATTCGTTCCCTGGGTGGAGAACGCTGAAACTGCAATGGGCCCAAGTTCATGCAGCTAAGATTTGGAGCCCACTCGTCGGTACGCTGAGGTGTGTCTATATACTTATACTTTTGATGGTTTGTGCGATTGCTTGAGGTCCGCCCTCATCAGGGTTGATTATAGCTTGAAATTAAAAGCTATCGTTGGATTTTTTTTCCTCCTTTTGTGACACTCCACGCGTGTATCTAGATCACACAGGATGACGGACATTTTTAAGAGTTAAACTTTGTGTAGTGCTGTACAAATTGAAAGTATTGTATTTTTTTTTCTTTAAAGTATAAAGGATGTAAGTTATGTACAATGAGTGTGCCAATTTGCCCGTTTGTAAAGCCAGATTCTTAACAAGTGCCAATGTGAAAAATCAGGACTGTGAATTTAATGGTACAGTTTTTAAAACCAAGTTAACACTTAGTTTGTGATAAATTAACGTAAAAGACAATTTTATTCTATATTTAAGATAAATAATGAACTGCTGTTTTTAAGATGAGTCATTTAATTGCATGTGTCGGTTGGGGTGCGGGATACTAGGTGGGTAAGATGCTGTATTCATGCCACACTCTCATGAAGGGTTATGATTATTGATTTTCCGTATTTTAGTCATAATTCTCTTTTGTATTCTTAATTTCAACCACTGTTGCCTGAACCTCATTCAAACATGAAAATGATTTTCATAGCCTTCTCCTTTTAAATGTTTTAAATTGGAATAAAAGATGTTCCTATACACTTATCTGTATCACTGCATTTCCTTGGCATGTATATTTTTGATGCTGTGGTTAAAGACACAACTTTAGTATTTGCCACTAAAACTGATTGGTTTTTCACAATACCTGCTTATATGCATGGCATGATTACCATAGTATTGGACTAGCACAAATTCATTGTATACCATTGAAGACAAAAATAATAGGAAGATATAAAACACGGTATAATGTTTCAAATAACAGCTTAATATCATTACAACGATGTTAGAATGTTAGTTTAATTATTGCATAACTCCCACATGCATCATCCAAAAATGTTCCATGTGCCAGAGCACAACATATGCCAGAGCTTCTTTTTTTTTGTGGAGTTTTCATCTGCATTTAACGCAATTCAACCTGAATTACTTCTGT
Organism: Lophius piscatorius; assembly: GCA_009660295.1. Lineage (NCBI taxonomy): Eukaryota > Metazoa > Chordata > Actinopteri > Lophiiformes > Lophiidae > Lophius > Lophius piscatorius. The sequence continues at coordinate 5,574 of VRLP01004074.1, forward strand.
CAGAAATGATCCAGGTGCACTTCAATCATCCATTGATCGTTATTGTCAGACAAATAGCTGGTAACTGTAAATTAAACACTCTGCTCTTCGATCAGGACCAATGGCTAAGTTCCCCAAGACTGTATACTGCTGACTGCACTGCCAGTTTCCTGTTATGTTCTGACTCACTTACTGTCCCTGCTGCCTGACTGTGATGAACCCAGATAGTATCAGCTTGATGTATACCGTATTAATGGTGTGGAAATAACTTAACACTAAGGAGACAGAGGAAATGCAGAATGTGGAAGAAACATTACAGGCATACGCATAAATGTGTCAGTTTAAACAATTGGAGTATACAGCATTAAGTTCTAATAAGTTTGTGCATCAGAATTGACTATAGCAGTAATCCCCGTCATGGACAGACGTAACGTGCAGATGACGCTCCTTGGTCTGTGGAGGAAGATCCATCTAAAGCTATATCCTTTGTTGGGAGGAGATCCCTCAGTCAACAACTAATAGGCCTATCTCAAAATTTTCTTATAGTGATAGTCCTCGAGAAGCTTGTCAATGGTCTATTTAAAAAATTTGGAGAGGCAAATTGTTTTATCAGGACTTGAGTTGGGTTTTAGAAAAAAGCACAATTACTGCTGTAGCCAAAGTTGTCAATGAAATCGTTGATTAGATTCTTAAAGACATTGTGCTGCTCTCAACTGATTTGTCCAAGGTGTTTGATATAGTCGACCGTCTCACTTTGTTGGACAGACTCTATATGATATGGGGTTATCTGAACGTACCGTTGGCTGGTTTCCAAAATACTTATTTGGCAAAACCCAGAGTGTCCACTTTGCTTTTTTTGATCTTCCTCCTTGTATCAAATGGTGTCCCCCCAGGGTTCTACTTTAGGACCACTGCTGTTTCAATCTACATAAATGATCTGTGATAAGTTATCAAATGCTTTTCTCCCCTGTTATGCAGACTGTAGTTATACTAAAGTTCAATCCCTCACACTTCAGTCAACCTTAAATGTTTTTCAGTCCAATTTAACTCGACTTAAACTGGTGTTGAATGCAGAGAAGTCAACGGTTATTCTATTCTGTAACCGCAAAGAAAAAAACTTCAATCTCCTTTAGATCTCAACAATTGAGGGGATTGACATTCAAATGGTTATAACATACTAATACATAGGCATTGTTATTGATTATGGTTTATTTTACAACCACACATTCTTAGCCGTGTACTTAAATAGAAACTCAAATTAGGATACTTTTTCAGGAATAAATCTTGCTTCTACCTCCCACTGAGGAAACGTCTAACCACTGCAACTTTCCTGCCTTTATTGGATTATGATCTATTTATGAATGCACCTGGACAGTATCGAAAGAAGCGTGACACTTTGCCATTGTGCTTTACGTTTTGTTAGTGGCGGTGGATATAGCACACAGCACTGTACGCTGTTAACAAACCGCCTCCGTACCTCTGCACACTCTCGCATTAGTTGGTGTTTGTTTACAAATCTTTCATTGGGCTGCTTCCTGATTCTCCTTTTAGATTTGGTAAAAACCTAAAGCAATATAGATTACGCTCTCAAAATGTTCTGGTGAAATAAAGGATATATATAGATAAATATATATAGAGATAGATAGATAGATATAGTCGCCCACCAGGGGGGCCTCGGACTCCACTGCACCAGTGTATGTTCTGACAATGGATTTCATCCCAATACATGTGCAGCAGACCAGGATATGTCTCCCCAGATCAATGCTGGCCCACCACTAAACCAGTCATTCTGAATGATCTTGAACTCGGCATAGCGTTCACCATCACGTCTCCAGATTCTTTTCTATCTGTCACATTGGGTCCCTGTGAACCTGCTCAGTGAAGAGCGTGCGCCAGTGGTGAACGTACACTTTCTGAACGTACACTTTCTGAACGTACACTTTCTGAACGTACACTTTCTGAACGTACACTTTCTGAACGTACACTTTCTGGTATTCAAGAGAATGCCTACCCAGCTGTCCTCTAGAGGACAGTTTCGTCAGAAATGTGCGCAAAAGTAGTCCACTGGAGGGATCTGTCTAGCAATGCTTTTCCTGTTACTCTTCGCTGAAATGAGCCAATACTGTTCCTGATCCTGGGTTGTCGCCCTGTCCTGTTGACATGAACCGTCTCCTGGTATCTCCACTTTGCTCCTGAGACAGTGCTGAGATACACAGCAAACCTTGCAAGGTTACGTACATATGGATGTGCCATCGTAGAGGAGCTTTTCTTTTATTCTGTAATAATAGTAACAGGGACACCAAGAGAATGAAAAAGTAGTCAAAGAAAATTTTTGACCGGTACATGCAGAACCAGAACCTTTTGGGGGGATGTTTTTGCTGCTGCCTCTTCTGTCCATCGGTTGTCACTTTTTTTTCCTCCTCCGAACAACTGGGCAAAAATGACATTCACAGGAGAATGGTGCAGCAAAAGCCACTGATAACCCAGAAGAACCTTGACTGTTTTTTGGAATAATGTTCTATGTACTAATCCAAACATGATCAAAAGTTGAAACAGTTAGAAACCATCCCCTTGCATCTAGCTTAAGCCAAAAACAGTATTGAACGAAGACCGTTTTACTTGTGCATTGCAGCTTCAAGAACAGAAAAAACTTGCCACAATTAAGGGGAATATGAATTCTGCGCTCTACCAGAACATTCTGAAGGTGAATATAAGGTCATCTGTTTGAGTTGGAGCTCTAACAAAACTGGGTAATGCTGCAAAACAGTCGGATTTGCATATATGCGCTTTCCGATTTATGAAAAATAGCCATCGAGATAATCAAAATCCATCATCCCGATTGATTCTTTTGTATGAATGCCATTTTTTTCTTATTCCCAATATAACATATCCAATCATACCGTTAAGTATTACAGTAAAAATGTGAGCAAACTTATAAAAAGTTTTAACTCAAACTTAAATCAAACTTAGAAATTATAAAACTGCATCTTTATGTCGGGCTTTTCAACACACAAACTGTGAATTATGAGAATTCCTTTATGCGTTTTTGGAACTTTAGCCTCTACTTAATGGTAACATTTAAGGAATTGTTTTTGTTTTGTGAAGCATGGGTGCATGTTACCCTTCCCACAGAGTGGTAGCTGCATTGACTTTTCAGAGCAAACGGCCATGCTTGTTAAATTTGACAGGCCAGTGTGCAACTTCAGTAGATATGTGACAGTAACTAAGTACATGAACTCAAGTACTGTGTTTAAGTACAAATTTCGGGGACTCATACTTTCCATGGTTGATTCATTTTTATGCTACATTACACTTCTACCCCACCACATCTAATAATAATAATACATCAGAGGTAAATATTGTACTGTAGACTCCACAACATTTTTCTGACAACTATAGTTATTAATTCCTTTTTGAGAGTATCATTTTAATACCATCCTGTAAAGTGAAAACCACATATGTCCAACTGCGTGGATTTTATTTGTATCAAAAGATTAAGTATGTTTAAATGGGTGGATTGAATTCTCCTACTTCTTAGATATGTTTTTAAAAAAAATATTCTATTTATCTGGAAAATACAACAAATATAAAATAAGGCGGATCTCATGAAAAGCTGATATTTTACATGGTTCGCACAGTATAATGATAAACTTTTAGATATAATCCAAATGTAAAGTGCATTATAAATTAAATGTATTATTATATCAGTAAGATACTGTATTCCTACCCATTAATGCAGCAATGATAGTACTAAATCTTAACACTTAAAACGGAGGGATTATGGTAGTCAAAAAAGAGCTCTTTTTCCTGGGCTTTGGATGCATGGCTTTTACTGTATGTTTAGTTAGTACTTTTACTCGAGAACGGAACGTGAATACTTAATCAACCACTGGAAATCACTTTTATAATTAGTCAAAATCAAGAAGAATGCTGTGCTTCAATGACATTTAAAGGGATGTGACACCTGACCTGGAGTCCTTTCTGTGGTTGGATAAGAGGTTTGGGTGAGGTTCTATCCATACCTGCCATAGAAATGAGAACAACCCCTGAAAAGTTCATAGCGCTTCTTATGACAGTATAGGGACCTATAACCAGTGACAGACTCACCAGCCTTCTTGTGAGACAGAATGCGGACCTGTCCACATGAGGCGCTAGCAGCTCAGCTATCAGCCGGTAGATGAGGTAGATCTTTGGTGTGTAGATCGGTCCTGCACAGAGGCCTCTCCGCTCATCTATCAAGTGTGAGTCTATGTGGGGCGGACAGCTCAACAGCGTCTCGTCGACCCTTTAGCTCCGGGAATGGGCTGACTTTCAAGCTTCACTAATAAAACCGCCGATCCACCACTGGTCGTCCGTCTAAGGGACGAATGCGCAGATATTCAGTGAAATCCACCTTTGACGTCAAGTTGATTTACCGTCAGAGCTTCAACGCAGATATTTTTTATAACTCGCGAGACTTATTTGGAGCTGTTTGACGGAACGGGATTCAACTTAAACGAACCCGCAGACATTTTGTTATTTCTTGGAATTAGTCCGTTTTTTTTTCCTTTGACTTTTTAGTTTGAGACAGCGAAGTAAAAGCTCTGAAGGAAGCTGAGGGAAGAAACCATCGTACGTCACTCACTCCACAGCCTCCATCAAACACCGCAGTGAGCACAACGTTATTCACACGCGGTCGACATCGTGTCGCTGGCGCTCACGCGTGAAGGAGGAGAGCCCCAACAGCTATGGATCATAGTGACTGACAGCGTTTGAAGAATTAGCTAGCTTAGTCGGTGGAGAACCGGGGCTGATGGTGGTTTCCTATCCACAGACACGGTAAATACGGGATTCTGTTTAATATCCTGCATCGCCTAAACAAAACTCCGACCGCTTTGCGTCGTTAACAGCTGAAAAGTGCCTCACTCATTTAGCTTAATTTTTAAGCTACCGTTAGCTAGTCGCTCTGCTAACGCTGGACAGCTCCTGGTAGAGGCTGGGCTAGCTGTGGACAAAGGACCCACGCAGGGGAAAATATAAACACAAGGTGCCCAGCTGCGAAGAAAGCTGCAGACAAGGACCTGACATGATGTTTCCACAATCAAGACACTCAGTAAGTGTTTCAGTTTGACCCATGTCCACAAAATATGCCTGTACCCTAAGCACCTATTGATTAATTGACCAGGTAAGTTGTTTTATATGGTGTAATAGTATTGTAACTACAGTAATGAGAGACTGGATATGGTTTTGATCATGAATGCACTGTTCAGTGCTGGTAAGTTCTGCAGATAATTTGCGCCTTTGGGTAACTTAGGCCATAAAAGACCAACGTAACATACTGTTACTATCACAGACCGTTTAAAAACAATGCAGGGTTTCTTATCCAGCTTTATCGTTAAATTCTAATATATTGAACAGTTTCGAAGCATTGATAACATTCCCTGAAGTTTTTTTTTGTTGTTGTTCCGTCAAAATTGAACATATCAAATAAATGCTGTCAAAGTTCCCAACCATAAATTTTAATTGCGCCTTGTGCCGGTATGGTTTCGAGTGACATTCATTTTTAATCTGTATTCCTGTCAGTTAGACAGGGGGTGGAATTGATCCTGTTTCTGCCATTGTATGTCCACTGATCCGTTAAAAATTCACTGCACTTCTTATGACTAGAAACTGCACACATCTGAGATTAAGGGGAAGAGAGGTTTCCATGGTAACAGAAACTCAGTCCAGGGCATGCATTCATCAGTGAAGAGGGCTCTCAGTCCAATGGTCAAACATTTACAGCAACTATAACATCATAACCACGGACAGGGGGAGTCAGGATACATTTGATCATCCTGTTCCAATGGCATATGTGAGTGGGGCAATAAATTAAGCAACAAGTGAACATTTGGTTCTCAAACTTGGTGTGTTGGAGCATTTAAAAATGGGCATGCATAATGATATGACAGACTTGGACGTGGGCCACGTTTTGATGGCTAGATTACTGGGTTGATAACTGCAGTTCTTGTCGGGTGTTCTCAGTGTGCAGTGGTACCTACCAAAGTGGTCTCAGGAAGGACAGCTGGTGAACTGGTGTGGGGGTTATAAGCACCTAAGGCTAGTGCATGTTGTCTGATCCCACAGAACTACTGTACCAAAGAAGGCGAAAAAGTTCATGTGGATTCTGGTAGAAAAGTGTCACCACACACAATGCATCACCGAGCCGTTTTGTTTCTAAACAATATTAGGCAGGTGGTTTTAATGTGATGACTGATCTGTGTATATTAAGTGGTGTCATGTTTTGTCAAAAATTGGAGAAATTTAAAAAAAAAGGAAATTATAAATCTTAAAACAAGTTTCCAGCACGGGCATAGACTCCAACTGAAAATAAAAGCAATCTTCTCGATAGAGCCATGAGTAACTTGCCTGAACACTGTGTTGTGGGACCAACCTGTATTTTCATTTCCTAATCTTGGTTGCAATTTCACGTACCTTTGCAAGGGCAAATAAAACAAGTGTGTGCGTGCAGTACAGATGAACTCGACAGCATTAGGACTATTTTATTGCCATGGACTGTGTCCGCTCCTTCTGTCTGACAATGTCTTGTTGCCACCGGTGTTTTTTTTACTGCTGATAGGTGAATCATTTTGCCGAAGCTGAACGTCTTTGTGACTTAAAATGGTTTGCCCTTTGGCAGGCAGGCTGTGTGGCAGCCTGATTGTGCTGCATTGGGGTGCTGCAGCTGCTGTTCTCAGACTAGAAATCAGGGTGTGAAGATTTGGGTACCACAGTCTTGACTTGTCGGATGGAGAGAAAAAAATTAGATACTTTATCTATCCCAAGGAAATTCAAGTTCTCTGCATTTTACCCATCCTGAGGGAGCAGTGGGCAGCTCCTTTGAATTGCTTGGGGAGTATTCAGACTCTTGCTTAGCGGCGCCATTTGATGAATGAAATCCCTTAATTCTTAAGGGTTCTGAAAACTGATTATTTGAAAGTTTTCACATTATGTTCTTTAAAAAAAACCTAGCTAGGTTGGCAGTGCTGACTCACCCACATGAATTAGGAAGAAGAAGAAGCTGGGGTTAAATTGTGTAATTTGTTGTGTATCTGGAGAGTGGTTTGACTTGCAAAGTAGGAATGCTGATTCTTGGTGAGCATTAAGTATTTTCAGGGAATTACTAGACCATGGTGTCTCTTTGGAGTATTGGATGAGCGGATGATTTAGTCGCTTTGGTGGCGTGAAAGCACCTGGACACTTTACTCCTGCCTGTCTTGTACCAGTGATTCTTCTCTTCCAATATAGTGCCCTTATGCTGCTTGATTTGGCTATTAATCCCAGCACAAAGGATCAAAAATGAGGTTTGGGCATTTCAAAATATATCTTTGTGTTAAAATGGCAGCACAAAGTATTTTGTACACACTAGGTCTGAAACCATTACTCAAATAATTATTAAAAATTTGGACAACTAGACTGCGCACTGTGTAATAGCATGATGCGCCCTCACCTAACCATTATGTTACGTACACTCTCCCCGACACCTCAAAGAATGAATTGCTGTCTGATGAAAATGAAAGTGGCACGACCCTCAAAGTGGCCTATTTCGTCCCATACAATCCGCCGGTAGCCTGCTAACCCCTGGCATCATGTTGTAGTCCATGTTTTGCTAGCTACTCTTTACAAACTGGATAAACCCTCCACAAGGAGCTTTATAAATTTAAGTTATTATAATTATACACAGGTTCCCTCATATCCACTTACTTCTCACCCACCAGGTGTCTACCAGGAGATGCACCTCAAAAGAGAAACGAGGGGGATAGCCTAAATTTGAGTGCGAACAGATAAGCACTCTACCTCAAATTTGGGGAGGTTAAAAAGTCAGACAAAGACAGACGGACTGTGATAGTGACTCTGGGGGTTGGTGAATAGGTGTTTGAACAGGGATTCCTTGGATTCTGCACTGCTTTAAATAGACATTAGGTAGGATAACATGGCCCCTTTATTCTGGATGAAATCGGAAGAGAGGCCAAGTTAGAAAAAAAAGGTTGATACTGATACTGGACAATATGCAGAGTGCAATATTTCTTATTCGATTACTCTATTAATCACCACAATAATCAATAGAATAATTGATTACTAATATAATCGATTACTGCAGCCCTAGTTCACACTTACACAACCTCCCCGTATAAAACCTGTCACTGGGACCTGGGGAAGGGTAGAATGTGCGGCACCCACAATAGGTATGTGTGTCAAAGATAAGGAGCTGGGGGATGAGTAATGAATAGTCATCATGACAGATGATAGATCTTTCAAACTGACTCACTGTGAATTTGCTTTCCTTTGTTCTTTCATTGGTGACATGAGTATTGCACTAAGTGGGTTTACATGGACAGCCTAATTCCGATTAGATTCGGAAAAGACGTCTATTCGTAGAGAAAATGCTGCATATAAACACCCCTTTCCGAATGGAAATATGACTACCTCCTTATTAGGAGGTAGTCAAAATCCCTTCGGAAAGCCTTTCCGATAGCCAGTCACTGCATGTATATGCTGTATCGGAAAGCCTTTCCGATAGCCAGTCACTGCATGTATATGCTGTATCGGAAAGCCTTTCCGATAGCCAGTCACTGCATGTATACGCTGTATCGGAAAGCTTTCTGTTTGAGTTATATTTGTACATGCCCAGGGTCGTGACCTAATGATCTGCTAAGGTTTTTTGCACGCCGCGGCGCATTTTAAATATTTGATATAAATTTGATGGGAACAAAGAACCTTCCACTTTAGCCAAGGTTATTCTCAGTCACTTATCTTGTCATGTATGTTTGCCTAGTTTGGTGGAGATGCATGCTCACATTGCATAAAAAATAAGTTATTGCATTTCCTGTGTAAGTTACTCAACCTTTACGTGGAGAGCACTAACAATAAGCGCAATAGCAATTAACGAGAATTACACATATTTGCTTATTTCAGTTAGTTATTCTATTTAGATCGACTGAAGACCAAGCTTAAACATGGATTTTTGTGTCTTAATTTATGTCAGGGGCAAAATTTAATCCACTGTCACAGGTTATAGGCAGAGTTCATTTGTTTAAAAGGAAAAGGGGCACAGTTGCTGACCCAGTTGATAGAATTTGAAATATTGTTTAGGTGTTGATTTATCCTAATGCAGCTTCAACATAGCCGGCTGTAGCATTACAGTGGAGCTAGTGAAAGGCTTGTCAAATCCTGAGAGTAGCACAAGTAATATGAAGGCGGGATCTCAAGTCCCTTGAGTCCATGCTTGACTTGAAGAGATGGCCACAGGTTGTATACACACACATAAAGACACACAAGTAGACACACTCCCTCCTCCTCTTGCTTGTCTCCCTTTATCATGCATTTCCTCTCAGATCTGATGTAGTGGTGGGAGGGTCAGGGGCAGAGGGTGCACAGGCATTATTAAGCCCACTTGAATTAACAGGACAGCCTCCAGCTTTTCCTCTAAAGCCTCCAGCTGGGGGGAGCTTAATCCCCTTGGTCCCCCTGTCTCGCCCATTAAACAAACTCCCCCCACCCCTGTTTTGTCGCTCTACTGCGTACACACGTGTTGGTGTGTGCGCAGCAAAGCACACACACGCTTTATATATGTGTGTTGATGGGGGTATCGGAAGCATACAAACGCATAGAACAAAACACATATACAGAATAGAACAAAAAGCTTTAGGTTTGTTCTGGGAAAATAATTGTTCTAATACAGGGAAAGAAATAAAAGGATTATTCCATTTCACCCGTACGTCTATAACAAGGACACCCACACATATTCTAACCAGCCTGAAGAGTCTTACCTGCTTTTTGTGTCCAAGGAACTAAATGAATGTGGGGCTTGACACATGCAGAGCAGCAGATGTCTGGGTCATTAAGGTTAGGCCTGCTTATTAGCATGACAAACAGAGATCCCTCCCCCCTCCCCGCCCTCTAGGGGGCCCTGCTTTTGAGGCCACGGGTCACAGGTGATGTTGATTTTTGTGAAGGGCCACAGTGGATGATTGTCAAAATCCTTTGGGGTATGTTGAAAGGGAGGGGTATGAACTGTTGCAGCCACTCTCCTTTTGAACATACGATGACTTGTTGAATTCGAGTTGGAAGAAACACGCATTAAAACACTTTCAAACACTCTAACTTATACCCTCTTTATACAAAAGACTATAAGACTAAATGAGTTTGGCAAATCAGGACCAAGAATGGCTGGGCATAGTTTTCATGTCAAATACAATTACACTGTTGCAGGATGCAAATTATATTAAAACTGCAGAGAGTTCAGCATCAGTGTTTCCCCTAAAATGTATCTAAGCCAAATGGCAGGAGCTGATAGAGACTCTACGCGCGTGTGCACCAATTATTGTTTTCAAAATATATGAAATGAATTGGTTAACAAAAAAGTAAGTAGTTCAAAACTTTATGAATAAATTAATAAAAATATCAAGTCCACATGAGATATTGTATCAAATTTTACAGTCAAATGTCTGTACTGGAATTTTCAGGTGTGCAAAATACATACTTTTCACATTACGAACACAGTGTACATGTTTCATGGTTGCATTTTATCTGCCTTGGCTTGGAAGAAACAAAACTAAATTTCATCATTGTGAGGAAATTTTTGTGACTATACTTTGCAGCAAAGTTCTTCAAGTCACTCACAGGATACTTTTCTAATGTGTTCCGGGCTGTTTGTGTGCACAACATACCTCATGCCCCCAGGATGTGCAGTTGGCGAAAACATGGATTGATGGTATTCCTTAGGTGTTGAAGATTTGGCTCCATCACCCGTTTCCAAAAATCTTATCTCTATATTTCTATTACAAAAATTGTTTGTCAGTGTGCAAATATTATGCTAGTATTGATGTGAATTGGTTGAGATATTGTAAATATTTTGTTTGTCCCAAAGATAAAATAAGAGCTGAACGCAAATAATGGTATTTTAAAAGTAAGTAGGTTAAAAGTTTAATATTTTGTTGAAATCTATGAGACGAATGTATGTTTGTTACTTAAAAGTCGAAAACATTCAGTAATATAAATATTAGAAGAATGTGCTTTTATTTGGAAGCAAACAAGAAGTGACATATTAGACCGTTATCACTCGCTTTAGCTACAAAAGCTAACATTATCCTACAAGTAACCACTCTCTTACCTCTGGATTTTCTATTCCAGAAAGCGAGGTAAGTTTAAATGAGTGAGTTGCTCGCTGGCACGTTTTCTACAGCAATCTCTGACTTTGTTCCTGACTCCCCATCCTTCTACATCAGAAGAAGAACCGTCAGTCCTGATATGTCTCTCATTTGTCATGTTAATAGATTTATGTCGGAAGAGCACTATGAGACCCAGATTGGATGTGCTTTAAGTCTGTGATTTATCTGAATGACGTTCTCCAAGCGGACATCTCAAACATCCAACATCGTGGATGTTCTCTCACATCCGAGCAAATTCTTAAAACCGCTCTTGTTTTGGTTTAGTTTTTCAAATGGAAGTTTCTATTCAAACATTGGCAAATATTTTGGTATTAAAGCTGCTGATAAAGTAGCCAGTGACTGATTTCAATCATATTTATAATATCAAAGTCAAAAACTTTGTCATTTTGTTTTCACAACTCATGACTGATCAGGCTGGAGATGAGAGTAGAGACAGTTTTCTGTAAGGATGTGGGTATTATCGCATCATCACGGAAAAAGACAATAAATTACATGCTCTGTGACATGGCAGTTGATCTTGTCCCCATGCCTTTTGCTGTCTGCCCCATTTCAAGACATTTCGATTTATTTTCTTCTTCGAGTTAGCTGCCAATTACTACTAGCTGCTTTAAAGTCTTCCGGTTGGGGGATGTACATTAAATACTTTGTCAAAACATCACACAGCGTTCCTGCCTTTTAGTCTTGTGTCTATGCAGAAGTCCAATTTGCCTCACTTACTACCTCAGCCGCTATCACAGAGGCGGAGTGTCACATACCTCCCATTATGCCCCCACTGTGATTATACAGAACAGTATTGTGTGTTAATGGTGCACCAACCCCATGTTGAATAAGCTTTGTAAATGGCGCTGCTCATTGTTTTTACAATTCACTTTCCTGAGCCGATTTAGGTCTGATTGCGCGAATGAGTACAGATAAAATCACACAATCACTTTCTACTCCATCCATTCCAGGTTCACAGCACATACAGATAAACCTCTGGTTTGATAGAAATACTGAGTCAAAGCCACCAAAGACATGTCATCATTTAATTAATGATCAGTCCCCTGCTGTGCCAATCAGTGACAGAATTGTCACTGTGTGGATGGAATAAACTGGAGAATAATCTATCTGGACCCACTATACAGGCTGTGAAATACAGAATACAGTAAAATCCAAGATAATATTATTATTTACACCACTCAAAATTGACACTTCTTTCCCAAGGAGTACAGTCTTCTTTAAAGACAATAATCAGAAATGTGACTTTTACGAATGTCTGCAAAGCAGATAGGAAGCAAAGATGGATGCTTAATATTGTTGAGAGACAAAATCAATTCTAACCTTGGGGATAACTCTTTCGACCTTCCAACTGTTTGGGAATAAAGAGACAATACTTTTAATGTTCTTGATAAGCACTAGCATTTCTTAACAGTAGCTTTTAAATTACATTTATCAACAGTTTGCATTAAGCCTCGCTGTACTCACTCTCTTTCTCTCGGTGACAATGTCATTGCTCGCTGCCATATTCAGGAGCAACCGGTATGCTTCTGTTAATATTGTAGAATGTGGAAGTATGTTGTAATTTTTACTTTTTTTTCATTTTTACGACATGGTGCTTATAAATTCTTTTTTTTAAGTTTGCGCTTTAACTTTTTTCCAGTTAAATGCAGGTGAAATGATTACATTGCCGAGTCATGCATCATAAACACATACAATTAAAAAAGGGTAGTATCTGTACCTCTTACATCAGGATGGGTCACTCTGCCTTAGTAATGTATGAAGGCAAATTCATTTTAAAGATCATGACTCAAATTCAAAAGTCAACTGAGTTGTACCATATTTTATTTCTGCCTAAGTTTGCGGGACTTGTATAAATTAATCAATATGAAAGAACGTTAAGAAAAGAGAGTTTGTGTCTTTCCTGCATTTTTTTACCAATATCTGCATGTGCAAAATATGTATATGTGCAGATTTATGTTTGTATGCATGTGTCTGTGCATATAGTGAAGGATGTCATGCGTGAAGGAAAAGAAAGAATGGTTATGAGTTTGTGCTTATTTACATTTCTGTGTGTGTTCACACACCATCCAGAGCTCATTGTTTTGTGTGTGTTAATGCGTGGGAGCGATAGGGTAGTGAGTGGAGCTGCTGCAGTGTTCAGCACTGGCTCTCTGAGTAATGTGTAGAAGGTGGGTGGTAGTTTTGGGCGGGGCAGCCCGTTGTCGGAGCAGAACAGTTTGATTGCCTGGAACAAAGTGGCTCGACGGGGGACTGCTTAATTGGCTCAGTCCAGCCAGTGCTCCAAGACCAGCCAAAACAAAATGTACTAAGCCAGTTCAGAGAAGAGAATTAACTACCCTGTTAATGTGCCTAAAACCGGGCGTACAGTGTATGAGTTGAGACCGATTCATACTTATAAATGAGTCAAAGGATGCGAGTGAGTATCGTGACGAAGACGACAGAGGTGAACTGGGGGTACTTCAGGTAGCAGGCTTAGTGGAGACTAGGATCACCAGGTCTTGTGGAGAGTTGCTTAAGCCTGAGAGTAGGAGAAACTGTGGGTTTTCCGTTCCAAAAAGCGGGATACGTTAAGCTCTGAGTCGGTAACAGCTGTAACTTAATCCGTGAAATGAACCCTGCTTGCTAACTAATGTTAGGAAGTAGGTAATAGCTTCTTAACTTTGCTGTCCTTCGGGGTGACTAAATTTGAAGTGTGTGTGATTAGGTTTGTTCTGTTGAACACTTTTGGTGTCGTTACTCCACAGTTTATATATATTTTCTTAATGATGTTACAAATTGCGAGTTTTGTGTTTTCTGGTTAACTTGTCAAATATTAATCGCCAGAAAAATAGAATACTCAATAGAATGCTCGATTACTAAAATAATCGATTACTGCATTCCTAATCACAACCATTGCTTGGGTTGACAATTTCCCACAACATATCATCCGTATAGCGGTCCAGCTGTCTATTCTGTGTGGTGCTGCTAGCCTTAAGTAGCCTTACTGCATCACTGGATTTTCAAAAACATTGTATGCAAGTGTATATGCGTTGCACACATTCTCGTAATGTGTTATGTGTAAATGCATTACGTCTCAGAGTCATTACACCGTTTTACGCTGACCAGACCTATGCTGTCTCATATGTTGATGTTGTTATAGGGGGGAAATCATCAGCATTTTAATGCATAGTATGACAAAAAAAGTTTATTATTTTTTATTTCGTCTAATTTATTATTTGAGTCGGCCAGTGTTGACCTAAAGAAGTCTGGAGTATTTCCAGTCATTGAGAACATATCTGACATCGTTTGTGCTTCATGTATGAAAGGGAAAGGCTGAACAATGTCTAGACCCGATTCTCCTGAAACTGTGAGCATATACTTTGCTATACTTGGACTTTCTTGTTTGATTGTGGGGTTTCAACGACATGAAACTTCTGCAAACGTCTGAGCTTAATTGCAGGCTTGGCACTTCAGTAAATTAATCTGAAGTTACCGGTGCCTGGCGCTTGAACTCCAGATTTCTGCTTCTAATGTCCTTACATTTGTTGTGAACTTTGGGGCTAATCTTCCTTTTCTCCCTGTCTTCCATTTTTAGCTGGCTGTTGTGAGTAATAACCCTGGTTTTTACAAGCAGGCATCAATCATCTGTACAACTTTGTTGGGGTGTAATCTTAACCCCCCCCCATCCGTGCAAGCCTGACTTTAATCTCAGCCGGAAACCTCCAGGCCTGTCTGCCTCACCACTTTCCCCACTCTTGACAAATTGCCAATTTCCCTTGGCTTTGCAAACTCTTGACTATTTGTGTGGGTGTGCGCGTGCGTGGCCGCCATCTCTCTTATGTCTACTATATTTGTGTACGTTACGCTGTATGTTTTTGGGATAACGTCTAGAACATTTCTCTGCACATATCAGGGCATTATGCAATAAGTGTAATGTTTGTTCTTTACACTTGCTGTTGCAACAGGGTCAAGACAGTTCTGGAGAGTGAGGAGGGTTGTTGTTGACATGGGCACTACACACAAAGTGATAAAAGTAGAATAATCCCCTTTAAAGCGTCTTAACGAGGTCAAATCTGTAGTGCAACGAGCGCGAGGTAGGTGTGTGTTTTAGTGTGTGTGTTGCGGGATAATGCAGCAGAAATGGGGGTAAGCCTTGGCTTGGTTCGTGGGAGATCAAAATCAAATTCCTGGCGCAAAACAGGATTAGGCTCTCGCTGCACTCTAAAGCCCCTGTTCAGAGCGGCTGAAGACACAATCCTATTCCTCAGCTATCTCTCTCTCTCTCTCTCTCTCATTCTCTCTCTCACACTCACACAGATCGCACACATAGAGCAGCTAACATAACGAGGCTTGCTTTGCCCAGACAAGAGTTGGCTGTGGTTAACTTGGACGAGGGCCTGTTAGCACTGTCCTTCTCTCAGATCACTGGGCCATACATTTAATTCCAAACACTAATCTGGGATATTTAGTTGAAATTCTTTGGTTGGGGTTAATCGTAGATGGACATTGTGATCTTGTTTGGCGCTGGTTTATTAGCATAAGGCTTAAGTCCTTAATGTCTGACTTGGTGAATCACGACATGTTCTTTGAGTGATTTGCCTATACGTTAAACTCGTACCCCACGTGTTGTAGTCACCAAAAAACATGGTGAGACATAATTATCCCCTTCAATGGGGAGAATGCTTTGTGCAGAATCCCTTTAATAACACCACACTCAATTGAAAAAGGTAGATGGGGCAGCTGTACCTCAGGAGGTAAGAGGGGTCCTCCACGTATCGTAAAGTCAGTGATTCGATCCTCAGCCAGCCTTAGTACTTACTGTCCTTGAAGCCCATTGTGTTCCTGGATGAATCACAGGGCTGCCCACTACTTCTAGGGATTGGTCAAATGCAGTGTATACATTTCACAGTGTTGGACAATTAATTAATGTATATGATAAAAAAAAGATTGTACATTATTATTACATTATTTTATGTTAGCAGAAATACTCTTCAAGTCGTTGTGTCATTGAATAGTACCACACCCCATACTAAAACTGTGTCACAGGTGTCTGATGTACAGCAGGGAAGGGCGGCTCCAATGGCATCACTTTGGACTGTTGCTATACAGTGAACAGACAGCCTGGTGTAGAAATGGGACAACTGCTTGTGGTGTAAATGCTCTGCATTCATTTAAGTGTGAGTGAGTATACAAAACACAAACATTCTCCTACTGAGAATAAGAAAAAAAGAGCTCTACAATTACGTCAAAATTTGTAAGCAGTAACTTATGAATAAATCAAATGCAAACCCACCTACTGATCCTAGTCTCAGGCTGGATATATCCTGAGTAGGATGTTTTCCAATAGAAGAAATTATGCCATTATTTAAAATCATTACTGGAATATCTGACATCAAGGCCTGGATGGCCCTTAACTTTTTAAATTTTAATTATAGCAAAACCAACTTCATGGTGTTTAGACTTAGTTGCACCATCAACCCTATCTGTAATGGACCTGGGCTCCCTAGAGCCATATTTAATATCCACGACACTATATTGCACTTTATTTGTCATCAGTCAAACCTTCTCACGTTTGCTAATGGTCCAATATGCTGCCGATCGGCTTTAACAGGCACACGCAAGTGAAACACATCTCCCCCCCGTCGCGTAGCGTTACAGCTGCGCCGCTGTCTCTGGTCCCGGTCGCTGCCATTCAAAAACAATCTCAAAACAAAACAATCCGTGATTGGCCGGAAATACGCGTCCGGCCTATTTTTGACGCAGCGAAAAATTGCTGCACGGCCTCTACACATTGGAACGCGACCCTGACTTTTCCAGTGTAATCAAGCCGTCAAACAAAGCTGAAAACGGGGGTCCACCGAGTTTTGTTTGTTACCGCCCCCAAACTGTGGAATGCGTTCCCCCCTGACGTCAGGTTAGACCCCCCCTCTGTTTTTAAATCCCGCCTTAAGACTCATTTTTATTACTTGATTTTTAACCTTGTGGTCTTATTGCTTTCCTTTAATGTAATCTTAGTGTTTTTATCATGTGTCAATACTATATATTGAGTGTACAGCAATTTGGACAACTCAGCAATTCTCATCTTTTTGTTGGTCTTTCTCAGTAGTGGCCTTCTTTGCAGCAATTCGGCCATGAAGTCCTGATTCACACAGTCTCTTCTGAACAGTTGATGTCGAGATGTGTCTGTTACTTGAACTCTGCAAAGCATTTATAGGGCCTCTAATCTGAGGTACTGTTTATTTGTGGTTTCTCAGGATGGCAACTAATGAACTTATCCTCTGCAGCACAGGTAACTTTTGGTCTTCCTGTCCCAGGGCAGGCCTCATGAGAACCAGTTTCATCATTGCGTTTGATGGTTTAGGATACATTCAAAGTTTTTGAAATTTTCCAGATTGACTGACCTTAATCACTTAAAGTAATGGATTGTCGTTTTTTCTTTACTTAGTTGAGAGTTTCTTGCCCTAATATGCATTAGAACAGTAGTGGACTGGGGCAGGTCACTGTATAAAACTGCACAACAAAACTGATGGTCTTTAACATATTAAGAAGAAGAAATTCCACAAATGAATTCTTGACTAGGCACATCTGGTAACTGAAAACCATTCCCCGTGATAACCTCATGAATCTCATTGCAAGAAGTGTGCAAAGCTGTTACGAAAGCAAAAGGTGGCCACTTTGAAGAATCTAAAATATAGAACATATTCTGGTTTAACACTTTTTTGTTTACTACATAATTCCATATGTGTTTTCTCAAAGTTTTTGTCTTCAATATTAAACTACAATGTAGATAGTAATACAAACAAAGAAAAACCATTGAATGAGAAGGTTCTAAAACTTTTTACCGGTAGTGTATGTATATATGCTTTGCTTGTGTCTAATCTGTTGGATGTGTGTACCCACCCAATCCCCATGTCTGTGGAACAGAGACAGCTACTGCTAGATTCTTGTTTAAAGTAGACATTATGGTTCATAGTGGATTTCACATGGATTAGACCAGAAGATGAGACCGGGGAGGGAGGGGGCGCAATGAGTGGGTTTTGGTTTGGTGGGTGATGGGGGTGGGGTGGCAATTTCCTGAAACGTTGAATCCTAATTATTTGCTGAAGTCTCAATTGCCTCACCAGCACACAAAGCCTTTTAATGCTTTAATTATGTCTCAAAGGAGCAGGGCAGAATCAAATTAGAGATTGTCCTACATATATGTGTGTGTGTGTTTGCTATGCAAATTTTGCATGAGAGGAAGAGTGTGTGTGGGCTTTTGTACACTTGTGTATGATTCATGGCAGTGACTAGTTGTTCCAATGGCAGCCAAGCATTAAACATAGTTGGATGTAGACTCAACACAAAGATGCTCATACACAAAATATATCCCTCAGACTCACCTATTTAATGTTCAGGCACCATGTTCTGGTCTTTAGCACACTCCTCTTTCTCAATCACATGCACACTTTGTAAGTTGCTCTTTCTAACGCAAACTAAAGTGTTTACATACACTCACGCAGACGTATGTTTTACACACAAATTTTCTCTCACAGCATGTTTTCTAGGTATTTTGGCACAGCAGATGGCATGTGCCATAATAATACTGCAGTATTTCATTAACATTATGGGCATCCATCTGTTGTGGGCATTCTGGCCCCCATAGAGCATCTTGTTTTGGTCACTGACAAAGAGAGAGATAATAAACATTGTTAGTAGTTTACATTGTGTGGAGCCAGAAGGAGCATGCATAGCCTGACTGCGGTGCAACAAAAGCTTCTTAAGCAGCACTTCAAAATGATTTTTATTTCCTTGATTGAAATTTCTCTTTGAAACCCAGTAATACTACAATTAACATAATTATTGAAGCTACACAGTTTTCTAATACTTGTGCCGTTGGTTGTGTATATCCACCTAAGGATAGATTGTTGTAGTCCACATATTTTTTTATTTTTTTTTTTTATTCAACTGGTACTCGTAACTGTTGCTGCAGGGAATATGGAGGAACTGTGGCTGACCATGCCCATGTGTTCTGGTAAAATGTCCTTCACTTCAGACCTACTGGATAGAAATAACAATATTAATTAAAAAATCCTGGGTTTCAGCGTAATAATGTCATTCACATCTCTCTGTCTATCGCTCGCTCGGACATACCCCAGATGGTTTAAATAAGGATGACTCATATTTTGAAGAACACCAAATGCTGGCTCCAGAAAAGCTGCCCCACTGCTGATGTCTTTATAAATATTGTTACAAAGTTACATCTGCTTAAGAAAATGTATTATTCAATAAGAATCCAAAAAAAGCTACAATGCATCTGGAAAGTATTCACAGCGCTTCACTTTTTCCACATTTTGAATGTTACAGCCTTTTTCCAAAATGAAATACATTCATTTTTTTCCTCAAAATTTTTTCCTCAAACTTTTTTGAAATGTTTTCAAATTTATTTAAAATAAAGAACGTAAATATAACGTGTACATAAGTATTCACAGCCTTTCCCCTGACACTCAAAATTGAGCTCAGGTGCATCCTGTTTCCACTGATTATCCTCGAAATGTTTCTACAACTTGATTGGAGTCCACCTGTGGTAAATTCAATTGATTGGACATGATTTGGAAAGGCACACACCTGTCTATATAAGGTCCTGCAGTTGACAGTGTATGTCAGCAAAAACCAAGCTTTGAAGTCAAAGGAATTGTCTGTAGACCACCGAGACAGGATTGTATCGACGCACAGATCGGATCTATACATATATATATATATATATATAGATATAGATATAGATATACATATATACATAGATATAGATATACATATATATCTATATATATGTGTGTATATGTATACATGTATGTATATGTATACGTGTGTGTGTGTGCGTGCATGTATGTATGTATGTATGTGCATACGTGTATGTGTATATGCATATGTGTATGTGTGTATATGTATGCATGTGTGTATATGCATGTATGTATATGAATATGTAGGTATATGTATGTATGTGTATATGTATGTGTGTATATGCATACATGTATGTATGTGTGTATATGTATTTATATGTGTACGTTTGTGTGTATATATATGTAATATGTGTTTGCAGTGTCTCCCCTATGTTTACATTCTCTTTGGGGGGGGAATGCAGACGGACACCGACAGATAATCGATCGGACGATCGGTTACAGAGAATTTGAGAGATACTCAGAGTTTGTTGGAATTGTCAGTAGGTTAAGTGGCTGGCATTAACAAAAAAAATAAATCTGCATTAATTTTTCCTTGACCTACGGAGCTGTTGTGTCTTTGGCAGGAGTTTGCAGTCTGGGTGCTTTTTCTATTTTCACTTTTTTATTTTTTTCCTTTTATAATATGCAAAATGGTCATATATAACAAAGCTCACGGTCACTAGTAAATTTTGTCAAACCAATTTAATCTACCCAAGTGGGGTGATGGGTAAAAAATGGCTTAGCGATCTGGTTAACTTTATGAAAGTCAGTACAATGGCCTTAAAAATAACTTTTTTTATGATTTTTCATGGTTAGATTATTTTTTAATGTAGATAAGTTTTTTTTCGCAGTCACCACACTTATGACAAACATAAGCCATGGTCAATCCCATTCCAGTTATCCTCAAGCTGTGTGCAATAACAGCCTAACAGAAATAATAAGGGATCGGTGGAAGCGCTTGGTTGCTCTTTTGCTTTGAGGATGATAAGGAGTTGACCGGTCATCACTTTAAACCAAATTATTCTAGTCATCAGCACAATATTACAACTTTGGATCTGTAGAATCGTTTGCTTGAGTGAGAGTGATGCTTTCATAATGATTTCATTTCAACTGAAATTGTAGAGTAAAGAGTAAAACTTAACGATGAAGACAAATAAGCAATGACTTATGAGCATTATTGTTGGTTCTATCCTTGCTAGACATTAACATCTGAGTATTGAAATTGTAAGTACGCTCAGCTGAAAGGCTTGTCCTAGAGAACAGTCCATCAGCTGTCACCACATCTAGATTCTTAATTCTAACATGAGCTCTACAGTGGTGGGTGAAGGAAATCAGATATAGAATGCTATAGAAAGTAAATGACCTAGAATGTTCCTCCTGTCCTTTCTTGTTTGGATTATGATATTGTGCCTTTAAAAAGTTATGCTTTCCAACCCTTTTTCTTTGTCTTCAGTCTGTTTTCTCCATCTCCCTCTGGATTCCCCGTATGACAGGAAGCCCTACATTGGGTTGTTAATTGAGCAAAACGTTGGTATTTCAAATGTTTGCATGCTGTGCTGCACAGAAAGGAACCAAATGTAGGACAGTGACTCTATCTTCAGACACAGGGGGTAACCTGTAGACCTGCAAACTCCTTCGGAAATACATGCCACTGCAGGAAACAGTTGTCTTGTTTTGACACAGACTGTGTGCGGCACTGAGCCATATGGCCGAGCTCCTGTTTGCTGAGTTTGGTCTATGCCAAACTAGATGGTTTGAGAGCCTCTGAGAACCAGCTTTTTACAGACTGGAGTTTTCTGGTTGTGGAGGCAGCCTGATAATGTCATCACTTCTCATGAAATTTGAAGATGTAATGTCTTGGTGGCTGGTTTTCACTTCATGGTGTAGCCGCACAGTATGTGTGTATCCTAACCAATGGTCTTTTCAGTCAATCTTTATTTTCTTCGTAATTTGTCTGTTTTTGTGTTAGTGATACCTAAGAACACGTAAAGTACTACGATAAATGTATTACCCTGGGAAGATATATCATTCTTCCCCAACTATAAGCCATGACGAGCTTTACATACACACCAGTATCCTAGTTATGAGGCTTATCCTGGTCTTATCCTGGAACACAGCCTATTGATGGAAAATGGATATTGGGTTATTCATATCACTGTGTACATTATGGATACAAGTATAACAGTAACTGATTATCTAGAAGTGTTTTCGCAGGCACCTGTCATTTAATTAATCAATTTAACGATAGTATTAGAAAATGTGGCCTCTCTCGTTTATATTGGCTTACGCCCTTTTAAATGCTAGCATCATGTTGTGGATATAGTTTATTCACCTTATTACCTTCAATTGGAGATTAGAGCGAAGACGATAAGTAGACGGTTGTCAATCTGCCAGTTGCAGTCAATGTGAGGGACAAGGGATAGTAGGATAAAAATACTCAGCTGTTACTGATGGCAAACAGTAACTATGATGGTCAGTCACACCACGTGAAGAAAACATTTCCATATGAGGCCTTTTACTGGCTCTGTTACGCAGTTAAACCGTTCAAAAGACTGGAAGAAACAGCTGTATTAGGGCCATATTGGTTCTACATGAGTTGTGCTTTGCAAATTGTGAGTTCTGGGAATGCCACATAGTTGCAAACCAATTTGGGGCTCACAGAAGCACAGTAAAAAAAAGAGGTTGTGTTTATATTGTCTCATGATACGGTGGACAGAATAATAAACCACTTCTGCCAGTACAGTCTTAGTTATAGTCAAATAATTCCTAATGGGCCACAAAGTAAAAAAAAATTCAGACTTTGAAACATTGAAAAGCAGTTCTCTTCCTCCAGCCCCTGTTCTTTAAGATATTCTATGGCCATGGTTCTCTGAATTGAATAGCAGCCTATTTGTAGTTAAAAATGAAGCTGAGCTCCGTGCCATGGGATACAGACTAAAAAGCGTGAGGTCATTCCAAGAAGCGGTAGGCTAGCTTCCCATAAGTGCTGCAATCAGATTTCTAATGGTTTTTATAGCTGCTCAATTGAAGTGGGAAAATGTCAATTCCCCCCTCACACCCACCTGACCCATTATGCAGCCTGCTTAGAAATGAAATTTTGTCCCTATTTGGGTTTGATGCTTGCAATGCCCTCACAGACAACAAGGCCATCCATCATTGCCTTGGGAACATAGTATGAACAGAATTAAAATCAAGTCCAATAGCAACACTGCATGTCATCTGAAAAGCTGGAGGAAGCCAAAAAAGTATTTTGAAATGACAATGTTATGATTAATTGTTTTTGTGACTAACCACATTTACTGAAGTCATGGTATTATAATCAGAAGAATTCTAAAAACTACGGTATTTTGGGAGACACATTTATGTGTGAGGAGCGAGGAATTTCTCTCCCCTTGTAGTGTCAAGTATGTGTGTTGGTCGGTGTGGTCAGACTTTGCGCAGCACATTAATATGTAGAAATAGCAGACAGAACTGAAACACCGGAGTTCTATCCACTAAAGAAATGTATCAGGTAGTCAATGTGAGACTACTAACTGACTACCTAAGTGGTTTTGGTAGTTAGATATCCAATCTGCAACGCCTGCCTTCAGAAAGTTAAGGCTATTCGCTCCAACACATCTACTACGTGCCAAATCTTCAGCATAATCATCCATCCCTGTTTGCCCAAGTTTGCTAGAACAGAAAAAAAAATTTTTTTTTGCTAGTTCTCCTCTGCCATTTACTAACCTAAGAAATTTAAATGATTTTTGGCAAGGTGTTACTGTCAGATGCTTAGCAATTGCATCAATTGCCTGCTCCTCCAGTCAAAATGCTAATGCTAATCATACAGCCTCCGCTCAACAAGAGACTCATGCCAGACTTTAAAAAAAATATTTAAGTCGCATCGCCTTTACAGGAAGTTAGGGTCTTCCATTAATGTTCCAAATACCCCTACACACATGAACGAACACACACCCTCAGACACACGCACGAACACAAGCTCAGACACAGGCACGTGCATATCGAGCACAGCGCCATACCAGCTCCGTTATATTAGCAATGAAATTTAATTTTAAACATAAGGAAGATATTAAGGTCTCAGGACACACATCTGTCAGCCAGATCATTAGAACCACTGACAACTGAAGTGAGTAACATCAATTATCTGATCTTCATGGCCCCTCTAGGTGTGTGGATATATTTAGCAGCAGTTGAACATTTATTTCTGAGGATAATGAGTTGGAAACAGGAAAATCTGAACCAGTGAAAGAATCATGGGTTTCCGAAGCTCATGTGTGGAAAATGATGCTAGCCCGTGTTGTAAGATCCCACAGTAGAGGTTCTGTAGCACAAACTGCTGAAAAGTTCATGTTGGTTCTGATAGAAAGGTGTCAGAATGTATAGTGACATCAAAGAGCTGTTTTGGTACCTTCAGAAAATCAGGCAGGTGGTATTAAACTTATTAGCCACTTAGCCACTCTGCTAGATGAGGTCCTTATCTTATTGTGGTCCTCGGGGTGAATAAATGTGAAATGTGTGATTAAGTTAATTTTCCCAAATGTTTTCAGGGTTGTTCGTCAACATGTTATTTTGTCCTTACTAGTGTTAGAAATTACAAGCTTTTAGTTTTTTGGTTTACTTGTGAGATGTCTGCAACCAGCCTGCAGATTCTCTGCTCAGCCAATTGCTGATTTCATCAAACTTGGCTTCCCGGCGCCGATTGGCCAGCCAATCGATCGGTTCACCTGGAATCACAACATCCCCAGACAAGACAATGATAGCACCTTGACATTTTTTTCAAAACTGCCTTTATGTTAACCTTTATACTATAAAGTTTATAGTATGGCTAGTCACATTATAACATGTACCACAAACCAAGACTAGGATCGTGGTTCAGTTGATAGGATAGTGATTAGTCGCTAAAACCATATACTGCAATGTCAGTGCTTAAAGTTAGCCCTATAGGGGTTTTCCCTGGATCTTCTCATAAACCAGTATTTAGTTCTCTCTCTGTTTTGACGGTATTTCACAGCAACTGCAATGCCAATCTTGTAAGCAGGAATAATGGTGGCAGGAAATGTGTTTATATTCATACTGCTCTTTCAAGTTTTAGATGAATCCATCAGATGCATCAATAATATAATGTAAAATGTTCAGGTTCAAAAGAAAATTTAGTAAGTTAGTAAATTCAAGAATATTTAATACTTAATTCACTTAAGTACTTTCAATAAACTAAAAAGCACAAAAATCATAATTACTTTTGAGAAGTTAATTATAAAACACAATAAAATATTCTTATATGTAAATACGTGGTGCGTTTTCTACATTTTTTGTGCATGTAATTTGAAAATGGGAATTTTGCAATGTATTTCAATACATATCACGATAGGCCAAAACTTTGCAATACAGAAATGTTGTGCAATACTCAATCCTACAATCCTATTAATCAATAGGTTGTTGATCTCACAACAAATTTTATTTATGGTATGTTTATCCATTTGTGTTTATTGAAGCTCTGATTGAGTTAAGCTCAAGAATGTAGACATGAGCTGTAGAAATCATGTCTACAGAGACATGATTTCTCATTGTTTGACATGTAACAGTGAATTAAATTAAACAATGATTGTGTATATTTCTTATTTTGTGAATGTGTAGATTTAGTCTTGATCCGACAGAGATTTATCCATTTTGCCCCTCGTGTGTGGAAACAGGCTTTGCAACCGATTTCTTCATAATATTGTGCAAGAAAACTGTTTGATTTAATACTCACGTTTCTATTGTTTTGTTTCATTCTCTGCTTTCCTTCTTACTTTGTCTTTTAGCCCCCTTGTTGTATTTTTTATTCTTTTTCTACATGTTTTTTATTGTGCTCTTTTCTTTGACAGGCCTCCTCACAGCCACTGAAATTCACAACCTCTGATTCCTGTGACAGAATCAAGGATGAGTTTCAGTTCCTTCAAGCGCAATACCACAGGTAATAAGGGATAAACCCACACAACCAAAAAGTATTTCACTTTCATTGAACTTAATACAAAACTAATGGTTACCTCATTGGTTTAAACAACCTTTTTGACAGAAATGAATCCCTGTTTCAGCCCTCTGCTGACTATTGTCAAACCGTCCTTTAGAAATCTTGTAATCTATGAGCAAATTCTCAACTTTGACCCTCACGTCAACAAACTTATACAAGCTTGATTTCTCCATCTCAGGAACCTCTAAAAGCTCAAGCTACTGCTATTTAGGAGTACTAATCCATATCATAATTTGATTCGCCTTGATGGCATTTGATTGATGTCCTCTTCTCCAGTCTCAGCAAATCAACAGTTTTCATGGGCTCCGTATGTAATACAGAAATTGCTTCAAGACACTGCTGATCACATACATCGCCCTACATGGTCTCATACCTTCGTATTAGTGGTTGGGCAATGATTTATAATATTTGAATATTTGTTTTACCATAAAAGATTTATTGGTATGAAGACTATCATTTTGTCATAAAATGTCTACCTTTATTTTTTACAGACGTCTGGTAGTAGTGTGTTATTATAACCAGCTGGTGGCAGTTGTGTTTGCAGACAGTTTGTTACCAACAGTGTCCGGATATAACTGTACTACCAGAGACATGCTGTAACCATCAAAGAGCTCAGTCAGTACTTTAAAAGGTAAATGAAAACAAGGTGCAGAGCCTGCTCTGCCTGGAAAAGTAAGCTTATCCCAAGTCTCCCACAACTATGCATAATACTTTGAGAGCAAAGCACCCAGCTCCAGAAGTTCAACATTCAATGGTGAGTTTTGTCAGTAGACAAAGTGAGTTTGATCTTGAACATGTATAACATATGAAGGCCCTCATCTCAGAAATAATAGTTAAAGACATGCTTCCCATTTGCTTTGTTGAAATTGAGGGTTCTCGTAAGCTACAAACTCATTTAGCAAGTGTTAAAAAACAATATCACTATATTATATGTGATATTTTCCTATATTTAGCTATGGAGTTGGCATGGGATATTGTTTGCAATTAACAGGCTAAAAATAAAGGCAAAGTTATGGAATAGCGTGTACTTTATTGTTATGTGTACGTAATTTATCTCTTAGTCACACATGTAAATTAATAATCTGCCTTTGACCCATCCCTGATAGCAGTCCCGAGTCTAGTTCAAGGACCCATGTCATTTAACATCAAGGACGGGGATCAAACACCCAATCTTACGATTACTCTACTGAGTTAAAGCTGCCCGCAAAAAAAGCATATTATCTGTCGAATCATATCCAAATACTGCTGGGTGACTATCGAATAGTAATTTCCCTTTAAATGCAATCCAACTGCTTTATACATGTGCAAAATTTTGCATTCCATATAGATTCCCTGACCACAGATAGATTGACTGACAAAGATTTCAAAATAATAAGCTATGCTCCATTGCAAAACCAAGAGCAATTCCATGCCCATTACTGCCTCATGAGCAGTGTACTGGGATACAGTCATCAGCATGTCCATCTGTAATGTTGTTGTTTCAGGAGCATTACTCTGGAAATGATGGACCACAGATTTGCTCCTATTGGGCTGCAGACACCGGTTATAGTTTGGACAGAAAAAGGTTTTGACATGCATGTATAATGTTTTTCAAATTCTAGGCCAGTGACTGTAAATTGTGGTCCATGCAAAGCAGACCAAATAAACATGTACAAGTTCAACATGTGAACAGAATCAAACTCAATTCAATTAAAAATGAATAAAGAATAGATCTATTCCTTTTTAAGTTTTTCTCAACTTAAGAATAGCCTCTGAAATAATGCATCTTCAATATTGTATTGGTTCCAAAATATATATATAATATTAACAACATCAATAGGAATTATTAGGAAAAAATTGCCATGACATAAAGCTCTCCATGAGATTGTGGGGACACCTTGCAGTCAGCTGATGTAAAATGAAGATGCCTGTGTTCCACCATCTCGTCACTCTAACACCACACATTATGCTGAGGAAACATCCCGTATTGACTCATACATAAATCAATCATGTTTATCCTCGGCTATTGATCTACCTTTACTGTTGCAGTGCCAAATCTGACTCAAGTGTTTGATGGCAATATGTAAAGGGGGGCACCACGGGGTATGCATCTAAGATCCTCTCTTTGTGAAAGTTGTCTTTGAAGCCCCCCTTCCTTCCTGAGGAAGTTGATTTATTCCTTGTTACACGTTCTCTTAGATCTTTCACAAGGCTTACTTCTGTCAGGCTTAGAGACAGGCAAAGACAAATTGCGTGCAGAAATGCCTGCTTTGGTCTGATCACTATTGTTTACTGAGAATTCTGAAACGACAACACCCTGAATATCTTTTTCCTCGCAACAACAGTTAGCAGCACTGCTTAACCCTCTTCAGAGAGCCAGGGCACAGTTGAAAGAATTCCTTTTTTGCCTGAGCGTACAGAACATGCATACGCTGCCTATTGACTCAGGGGGGCGGGCATTGGAGCCACAGACAAGGCTTTGTAGCGTTCCGCTGCTGTGTTATGCCTGTCTAGTGCTAAAGCCTTTAAAAGGCAAATATACCACAGGCATTCCCCTGGGTATTGTAGCAAGCGTTGTAGCTGTCGCTGTCTTCCTCTTTCAATCCCCTTTCTCTTCTCCCATGTCTCCTCCCCACCCATCGTTCACATGCATAACTAGATCAGGGGATACATAAATCAAAATAAAGATGACGGCGGGATCGATTTAGAGACGGAGAAATGTGCAATAAAACTCTGTCAAAGTGTTGTTTGAGTACGGTGCAAGGCCCGGGGGCTGCTGAGCACCAATCAGAGTAGGCACAAAGCCAATCCCAGGTAGACTGGCAACAGGCAGACCTGTTGCCATGACAACCCACCACATAGCCTACGCATGTACACATTGATAGCAGTAAGGTTTTTATGTAGGAGGGAAGGGCAGCGTTTTGGAAAAGTGGAGGCTACTCATACACATGTAGGAATAGATGACAGAATGAACCTGCCCATTATCCCAACAAAGAAACAAACCCTCCTACTGTCAATCAATTATCCGTTGCATGTTATGGCTTTAGCAACTGTGACCATCTTGTTCACACTTTAAATACAGCAAAACACATTCTCACTTGGATGTGATTAGGGCCTTGGACAAGTCCCTGATTTCTGTCCATCTTGATCAGGCTACTCTATTATAGAGGTCTGGTCACACATCTAAATAGACTCATAGTGTGGGCTAGGAAGGAGTTTTGCATTATTTTTCTTTAAATTGTTTATGCTTTACACATTGTTTCATAGGAATTATATTCGTTCATTCAAAAGGATGTCCTTATTTTAACATTTTAAATTAAATCCATGGTGAAACAGGCCTTTTTAGCATTGTGGTAGATTACGATAGTAATGATAAGTAAATGGTGTCAATCGATTAAAAGAATTTAATTAATCACAAGGCTGAGATTAATCACACTTGTATTTACTGGTACTCTTGGAGGGAGTTAAAACAATGCATTTATGGTCTTGAAAGTAAGAAACGCATGACAAATTGGTAACGGTTATAAAAATATTTTTGACTTAAAGACACACATCCTGAATGAGTTGCTCTCCTTGTTGACCATGAGAGACTTGAAGCTTGCAGAACTATGTTTTAAATGACCGATTAGTTTACTGCGATTCACTAAGACATCAACCAAGCCACTTTCACAGAGAGTCCTGGTGATAATTCTATGTATGCATCCAAGGAATCGGCTCCAATGGTAGATTCCTCACTCCTTCCATCAAATTGTGAGCATTATAAAAGATGATACTTCAGAGTTGTTGTGCTTCAGTAAAGAGAGCTCATCACTACAATACGTGCACACAAATTTCGTTTTGGTTAACCAAACTTCCATCTCTAACCTTTTTAAGTAAAACTTACCATTCAACACAGCAGGGGTATCTCCTTATCATCAATGCTTTGGTTAGGGGTCGAAATTAGGATCAAACTTGAGGATGTGATCAATTTTTATCTTTTGTATTGCTGTTAAGCAGAATAAATACAAAATACTAAAAATGTTTTAACTTGAATGTCATTTAAACTTAATTTCTTTGTCTTTTTTTTAGCTAATATGTTAAGCAAAACTTTGATGTACTTTAAACAAGCACAAGCATGCATCCAGATAGAATTGTCTATTCAATGTTAAAACACCCATCAGTAACAAAACCTTTAAAACTGAAGCTGAAATCAAGCTACCACTACAACTGCCGCAGTCATTTTGGAAGAAGAACAACACGGTGTGTGAGTAAACTGAATTTATTGTAACCCTGTCTTTAGTCTGCCGTTAAGACCAACGGCGATGAAGACACAGTCAGTGCTCTCTGTAATTGAGCTGCCATTCCTGCAGACAGCTGGGTGTAACAACCCAGCACACACTGTCACACAGGTTTCAGACTTTCACTAAATCTGAAAGTATCCATGGCGTGTCCGTGCATATCTTGACTCAATCTAAGTCTTATTCAGTCGTCACGTCACATGATGTCATCTGAGACTGGCACATTCTAACTGGCTGCTTCAATCAAAGGCATTGAGTAGATTATATTTCCCAATTTTTCCCGTCTATGTTATGACGATCAGGATGACTTGTTGTTGCATCCACCTTGGTTCTGACGCCTTGCATGACATCAGCAGTGACATGATTACAGCTGATGGCTGTTGCAGGAATGGGTTGCAAGAAATGCTCTCATACTAAATTTAGAGGTTGTACTTGACTGCCTCTTATTCGGTTTAGAAAGTAGATATTTGGGACGGATACATCTGTGGAGTTCAGAATGAGATTGACCTCCTCCTGTCAAACGACAACTTGTCACACCCTCAGAAAAAAGCCGCCACTCAAAAGTGAAGATGATGACTGTTTTAATGGCGATGATGATGATAAAGATGGTAATGGTAACTGTGACGATGGGATGATCGATTTTGCAGACAGCAGTGATGGGGGTTGAAGTGATAATTAGTGCTGTTGGTGGAAGTGGAGGTAATGATGATGGGCCAGCAGTGACCTGATGTCAGCACTTTAGAAGAGAGACTGACGAACTGGCTAACAAGGTCTGACTCAGTGCTCCTCTCCTCTCCTCTCCCTCTCTCCTCAGTTTGAAGCTTGAGTGTGACAAGTTGGCCAGCGAGAAATCAGAGATGCAACGCCATTATATCATGGTGAGTGATTCTGTGTGTATGTCTGTCGGGCACAATGAATGATGATCTGTTCGTCTTTATATGTCATTTTGCCACAGCACATATGACCTGTGTAATATTAGAATCTTGTATTTACATTATTTCAGTTGTTTTGAATAAATCGCTCAACAGTAAGGCTGTGTGATTCGGAAACATCTTTGGCTTACGATTGAGATCACAACTTTCCGCTTTTTGGTGCAGATGGTGTCCCAAATGAAAATGCTGCAGAAGTATAAATAAGAAAATGAAATCATGATATTATTACAATTACCTGCCCGGCCCTAGGCCACGTAAAGATGTTACCAGTAGGGATGGGACTCTCACGTATAAATTTGTATAATTGGTTTAACAGTTAAATGCGAAATAAATTCTTATTTTGATATTATATTTTGACTTAGTCAATTCAAAATAAGGTATGTCTCTTGAATGTCTTAGTTCTTTCGTAGCAAGAAAAGTAGATCACTGTGATATGACATAAGTTTATTCCCTATGTTAGTAATAACATGCAAACAAATGCCTTACAAATTAAGAGCCTTGAGTATTTAACCTTTATACTGCATCATTACCAATATACAATTACGCTGATTCTCACCACTGACAAAAATATCAGCCCCTTGAGTCTTTTTGTGCTTAAACCCCCCAACCAGCAGAAAACTATTAAAACTGAATTAGTTGCCCCATGTTTTAGAAGGTGCTAAAAAACAGTGTTGTATCCCATCAGAGAATGCCTCTAATGTCATATTTGAATTTTTTGGTCATTTGATGTAGAGGACTCGTTATTCCATTAAAAAAAACAAAAGAGAAACTTGTTTCTGTATAGTTGACGGTGAGAATCACAATCTTATATGGATAAACATCACACACTCACATGCAGCATAGGTTACAACAGCAAAGCAGTAGTTGAAATAAATAGGAATTGTTCATGATTTTTCAATGTGTTTCTGGAGAAAGTGCCTTTCCATTGCTCTCTCTCTCTCCCTCTCCTTCTCCCTCTCTCTCTCTCTCTCCCTCCCTCCCTCCCCCCCCCACACACACACATCCATTTTTACACACTAACACAGATTTGTGCACCCGCTAACTGCTCCACCTTGGGGCTAATCTCATTGTTGCTGGTCGTTGCTGCATTCTTTCTTCTGATGTGCCTCTAATTGATCCTCTGACTGCCTTTAATCTCATCTAATCTGTGCCGCAGCACTGCCCTCTCCACCATTAGCCAGCCAACAGACATAGTCGCACACAGACTGGCTCTCTGTTTATTTCAGACAGGCATGCATGCATGCATACAGTCTGACACAAACACACACACAAATGCCTTGTCAGCCTGATATGGGCTATGCACATACATGAGCACACACATGGTGACACAAATGTACCAACAGTGGTGGGGAAAAAATTATAAAGAAATGTTTAGACTAAGCTCTTTGCAAAATAATAACATCAAAAAGAATTGATAAATTTGCTGCAGGTTGATCATCAAAAAGAAAGGAAAGTTATTGGAAGGTAAAGAAATTATTTGTTTTTAAGACAAATGATTGTTTTTCTTTAATAGCACTACATCGCCATGTTATGTCTTCCGGCATCTTTGTTTGTAGTTTGCTCTGTGACCTAATGGGTGCATGGGCCAAATCAAAACACTGATGTTTGCAAATAGTCAATAAAAGTTTTATTGGACGATCGGCTGTAGGATTTTACCCCTCAAAACTCAGTGGCAACGCCTAATCTTTTATCTCATCTTTCCATTGGAAAGATTTCCTCCTGTTTACTAGGACAGGAAACAGGAGGAAAAAGCAGTAAAAGCGGTATAATGGAACGAGCTAAACCAAACAAATGCTCTCATCACTGAACCATAGAGCACACTAACACCTGCATTTTTAAAGTAAATGAAGATGAAATAAAAAATAAATAAATAGAAATTCCCACTATACAGCTTTTTACGTCTACCTTGTTATTTAGCACTTTGAGATTTGATCCAAATGTAAAGTGCATTATAAATTAAATGTATTATTATTATTAAAAAAGATTTTTCTTTCCTCCATTGACAGTGGGAGGCCAGTGAAAACGCATTAATTTAACCTATGGTACCTAATCAAATGAGCAAATATGAACATTCAAATTTTAGTTATCCTAAAATATGAACAAATCATTTATCAAAAATGAAATCATCGACCTAATTGAGAATATTGTGCTTATACACATGAGCATTGCTCATGTTCTACTTGGTAACAAGGCCGTATATATCTTCTTCAGATTTTTTTCTTCCGTCAAAACCATTTCGAAATTTAACTCGAAATGTTGCCAAAAAATGTAAACTTTGAACGCAACCTGACTTACCCCTCCTCTTTCACTTAAATCCATTCTCTGATAGACACAACACAGCCGGACTCACACCCACACACCTTGTACACACACGCCCACACACCTTGTACACACACACCCAGACTTTCAATTTCACTTCCACTCTATCATTGCAGGCCCGGCCTTGTATTCCCAAAAAACCACTCAACAAACACACTGATACACATACACACACAAACACACACATACACATATTTCTAATAGTATATCAGGTTTCCCATCCCCCCCTGGCCAGCGGCAGCACCTCAATATCCCCAGTGCTGTAATTACTTTAGGGAGCCTCTGCGTGGGTACTAGTAGTTTCAGGGGGGGGGTGATCCAGCGTGTGTGCACATACATTTACCTACAAGACAGTGTCAGTGTGAGATCAAACAAACAACAATTGCGTGTGTGTATGAGCGAGACCAAACGAGACGTAGAGTCTGTGTGTGCGTGCTGTTCGTGTTGTTTGTTTTCCAGTGACAGTCCCCCTGTAGAAAGAGTGGGTGATTAACAGGCTTGATGCCTTGAGGGTGGCCCTCTCATTAACACTGAACACACACACTCACACACAGCAGAGACTCATTCTCAACTGGCTCCTTTCTCTCTCACTTCCTTTCCTATTCGTCACTGTGTGTTTTGTCTTTGTGTGTGCGCACGCAGGCGTACAACTGGTGGGAATGGGTTAGTAGATTCAAAATCTGACAACCAGGTGGTTGGTAGTCATTAATATGTCCAAAATGTATCATGATGGGTTCTTCATCGCCTTTGTGCTGAAGGATAATTTAGTATATTTTTAGGACTTTTATTAATGACATATTAATAACTTTTTTTTTTTGTGTCATTATGGACAATCTTCCAAATTGTGCTATGTATACCTACACGAGTATGTATTACACAATTTTCAGGTATTTTATGACTGGTCTCTAACTTTATTTGTCATCCTCTCTCTCCCTATCAGTACTATGAGATGTCCTACGGCCTGAATATTGAGATGCACAAACAGGTGAGTCTGTACTCATTTACAAAAACACCCGTCACATCACAAATAAAACCATTGGTTGTGCGTGAATGGCAAATGCAATCCTCCGATTGGGAGACGGCAGCTCTACTCGCTGAGCTAAAGCCATGTAATGTTAATAGGTGTCTGGGATTTTCAATTACAGATTGACTTTCAAGATTATTTCAACTTGACAGTTGAATGTAGTAATAATACCTTCTTTTTTTTTTAATACAAGCTAATTCTGCCACATACCTGTCCAATGGGAGTTCACATGTACCTTTTTTAAATCCCCAAAACATTGTGTTATATTATGTGATATTTTGGAGTCGTCATCGCCAATCCTCGCCACCGTAGATCCTTCGTATTAACGCTATAGCTCAAAAACTATTTGATGGATCATTGTCGAGGGAACCTGACTTTTAGGAAGAACTTTAAATTTCAGTTGCCTTTTACTGCCACTAGGGAGAGCTTTATCTCCAAAAGTTATTCAAGCCATAAATTCTCAATGGTTGGTCTAATTTAGTCCAAATTGGGTGTTTATGGATTGACTCAAGGAGATCTATCTTGTATATATCATATCCTACTCAAGGAGTTCATATTCTATTCATTAGGGGGAGCTTTTTCTCAAAAAACACTGTTTTCAATCATACCTCCCTTCCATCCACCCAATTTACTCCAAATGTGGTACATAAGAATCGACTTAACGAGCTATATCTTGTACTAGTTTTACTCTAGTAGTAACTCTTTTACTCACTAGGGAGAGCTGACTTTTGACATAACTTTCTAATTGTTGGTTGCTTTGAAGGGAACTTTTTGTGGAAAATACAGTTTCTCGTCAGTTACTATTTTACCTTTTTCAGTTACTTTTCAGCCTACTTTTAATATGAATTGAGAAAAGTAAATCGGTCTTTTTTTATTACTGAGCTCAGAAAAAATAGTTAACTATTTATTCACAGTTGGATCTTGTCTTTCAGCATATTGCTGACTTCACAGAAATAGTAAGGTTGAGCTAATATATAACGTCTCCTTTAATTTGAGCAGCTCAATCAGGGGGATTGCTTGTATAACGCAGGGGATTTTTCTAGGATATGTCATTGCTGTTGAGGATGGCATCGTAGGCCCAGTTTTAAATGCTATGGAAAAATCAATTAGAACCGTAAGTAAGAGCATAGAAATTTTGGAAGAATTTGATGTCGCAATAAGGGAGGGGAAGTAACACTGCAACTTTGATGAATTCATCTGTCATCCATTGAAAGTATTGAAGTGAGTTTTTTTTAAATTTAATAACTGCCCACTAATATTGGTTCAGACACCATCATTTTAAACACGGTCATTAAACAAAGTCTCATGGTCCTGCTGTCCTTCATTGTCAGTCCATCATCACAGTTGTTTCTTTTTTATAATTAGGACTCTAATGAGAACGTTTCCTGGCCATCAAAACCTTTTAGCTGTTCCAGCTGTCACCCGTTCAAAAACTAAACAACTAAATAATACAATCCTTCATCAACCTTGAGAATCGGAAGTATCTCACACCTCGCTATTGTGTTGACATGGCAGCGCGTTTCCAGCCCCGTTCCCCTGCGATGCACCTACCTATCACTGACTGACAGATTTGCAGAGATAATCTCCCATCACTTTGGAGATGTTCAGGGGCATTTTATTGATGGCACCTGAGTCTGTGCGTGAAATTCAGGCACTGAGGGCTTAGCTTTGCTTTTGTTGCCAAATCAGTTTTAGTTGAAGGTGTACACAGTATACCATGGTGGTGGTAGAAAGAGCGTGTATTTGTGTAAGGATGTGAAATTTATCATTTTTAAGTCCTGGAAAGGTCAGTTTTGACTAATCACAATGTTAATATTGGTATGTCAACAAATCCTGTGTTACACTAGTGAGGATGTTTCCAACAGTTTGTTAATTTATCAGCGTTATATCAGGAGAAGCCTCCTCCTAAATACAGTACACACTGTGCAGCTGGAATAAGTTGGCCATTTTGTAAAAGGAGACCCTCATTTAGGCAGGGGAGCGTGAGGGCTGATATCCATACATCCGTTTGTGTCTAATGCTCAGGGAGTAATTTATGCTCGGGAGGGAGAGAGCCATGGGCCTCCAGAGAGTCTGCCCTTATCGGTGACCTCGTCTGGCAGTTTCGTGTTTGTGTGCGTGCGTGCACACACATACAATGTATTATGATTGACGACGCACACTGACAGCCACATTGAGAGAACTGAGCGTGCTTTGACAAATGGACACACACCGACAGATTAGCTTCTTCCGTCATTTAAAGACTAGCACACACATGCAGCCACAAAAACACTGTGTTGGGAAACCCCAGACAGGTACTGTGATGCATGCAGGGAAGATGCGCAAACACACCCACAGCAGACTGGCAAACACACAATCAAGCGCAGACACAAAACATTGAGCTCTGTGTGCGGAGTTCATCCGCTCACCCTCTTTCTTTTTCTGACAGGGATGAAATTCACGTCGTTCCCATATGTGGCTGTGTGTGTTGTTCAGGTGTGTGTGTGACTGTGTGTTTTAGTGGCACATGTGTGGTTGTGTGTTTCTGTTCATGTCTGCTCCTGTTATCCAATGCTCTCTTTGTGGACACTGTGAGTGGTTGGCCGAGAGTCGCTAGCGCTATTAGAGATTTTAAATTGAAGTGGATGTGTAGAATTAAGAGAGAAGCATTCATGTCGAGGTGTATTGTGCAAGTCCCCAACCCCCCACTCTCCAACCCTTTCTTTCTTTTACCTCTTTCAGTCTATCTCACCCTCTCTCACACTGAATTGCTCCCTCTTGATCACTCTGTCCTACTCAATTCCAAAAATGCTCTTCCACTCTCTACACACTCTGTGCCCTCTTTCTCTCGTCTGCTCTCTGTGTTTCACTAGGTTGGGTTGAGGATTAAAATGGGCGTATGTATGAAGCTTCATTGTTACTAGGTTCCAATCTACTATTGTTCTTTTTACTCTACATATAGTCATGAATGTTTATCCCAACTGAAAACAAAACTCTTGCATACAGCTTGTGGAGTATATATTTTGCAGAGTTAGTGAGAATAAATGCATTAGTATCATATATAGTATAGAATAGTAGAATATATAATGTATTCTCAAACATTATATTTTCAAGTCTCATAAGTAAATGTACTCACAATGCAGAATGGACAATGATATTTAATATGATATTTATTTCTCTAACTGACATGTAAGAGCGGTTAAATGTTTAAGTCACTAAAGTTAGTTCATTGTATTTGCTTAAATAAACACAGTAGTGGGGGTTTGTTCTAAAGTAACACATTGTATTTTTAATCTCATGTGTTTTGGGTGTAAAGTCACCGTTCTCATTTTGATCTTAGGCACGTGGTTTTAATGTAATGGTTGTATATATTTTGCACTTAACTACGTAATATTTCCTCATTAAATCTTAGGTTGTAGAAGTAAAAAATAGCACAAAGTGTATTCTTCCGAACAGTACTTAAATGTACTACAGTCATTTCTACTACTAATGTTTGTCAAATTATGAGCAAAATGAAGTTGTGTTTCAGATTCAGTTGTGGATTTAGAAAGTGCATTGAGGAAAAGATTTTGAGGTTTTTATAAAAGAAATGTATGTTGGTGTCATGTGCTTTAGTACAGAAAGCTGTAATGTAGGGTTTGTTAAGGCTGCTCTCAGCCTCTGCATGCTGTTAGATTTTGAGAATCTGTATCTTTGCTACTGGACACTTGAATTTCCCTTGGGATAAATAAAGTATCTACCTACGTCACATTAGTATTACGCATGTCTTATTTGCATACATTCAATGCTCTCCTCTGTGAATGTGTGCTCCAGCAAACCTCAAGAAAAGCTAGAAAGAACTAGAGTAAAATGTTCAGAGGACAATAGGGCTAAATAAGAAGAAATCTGAGGGCGGGGGGTGCAGAGAGGAAGATAATAGAGAGCAGAGATAAAAGAAGAGACAGGGGCTGGATTGGGAATAAGGGAGGGAGATTACATAAAGGGCACTGAAAGAGAGGAAGAGCCATAGTTAGCATGGAGCGAGTCGTACAGAGACATTTTAGTGAGACAGTGTAGATATGTCAGGCGCTGTGTACGTGTAATGATGAGCGGGTAGCAGAGAAGCCTTTCATGGGGAGCTGTGCTCTGAATGCTGAATGACTGTTAGGAGGCCCCTCTCTCCTCATCACACCACGAATTACACTCTAACACAATTACTGCCACTTTGCATATCTCCGATGTATTGGATGATTACCAATCAAATGTGATAATAGACCTATGTCTGAAAAAATATGGGGAAAGTGCGTGACAAAGAAGAGAAAAAGATGCGCATGTGTGGGAGTGGCTGAAAATGTGTGTGCATTAAAGATTTTAGAATAAGATTAAGGCATGGCGCTATAGTTTGCTAGCATAAACAACACCCAGAGCTGACACTGGGATGTATCCAAATGTCTTTATAAAATTAGACTTTGCTTCACAGCCCAGACAACATGACTTAGGTTTCCCTCAACCGTTATGCTCCAGAGCCATTGATGCAGCCAACAGAAGTCATAGATGATGATGATGATGATACAAAAAATGGGGAGTGAGATAGTCATCAATCAAGCACATCAGTAAACACACAGAGTGCTGAGACAAGGTCCTATCAGGCACTATAAGTGAAAACATCTGTCTGGGTGAAATATGTGTTGGCAGAGGCTTTAAAAATGCATCATTGAGCTGCACTTTTGCACCTGGCGTCCCTTTTTACACAGCCTGGTGAATATGGGACTGTGGCACCTTTATTTTTTCTCAAAGTTATGTACATGGTAAATGTGCTGAACTCATAAAGCTTTTTTACTAGTCTGCTCGACCACTGAAGGCGCTTTATATTAGGTGGGTTTAAATGTGACACTTTTGCTGCTAAAGAATTAAACCTGTTTACATTACCTGTGATTTTCTCCGACCCAATGTTTACATGAATCGACTCGTCTAATCGGAAACAGCTTTCCGACATGCACAGATGATCCACACTCCCAGCTCACACTCAGTTCATAAGGTGGTGCTAATTCTACGATGAGCTGGGTGCCAACAAGCGGCCAGAAGAAGAATATGACAAAGAGGGCATGTGCAGAAGTGACTTTTCGTCCATCTAACCATCCAACTATGATAAACTCTCTTAAATTTGCAATTAGTAAATTACTGTCCGATGTAGAGCATTACTGCTTTGAAATCGCAACATTTAAATGCGTTGCGGCGCATGCGTGGAAAAAAATCAGCCAGAGCATAACGTCACAATGCTGGTCATGAGCAGATACAACTCAGAGAGCCTTCTGAAACAGTGTTTACATGCAGCGACTGACTATCGGAAAGGCTTTCCGAAAGGACTTAGACTACCTCCTTGCAAAGGAATGCAATCTCAATTGGAAAGGGACTTTTCTTTTGGAATGGGGTGTTTACATGCAGTATTTTATTTCGAATTGGGCATCTTCTCCGAATATTTTTGGAATTAGGCTGTCGATGTAAACCCACCTATTGTGAGCCAACGTCGCCCCACAAGTGTTCCAAAGCTGTAAAGGAGAAGTTATTGTTGTTCCGTCTCTGAGTCAGCAGTGGAGACGATAACTAAACTAAACTTTTGTCTGAATATCTATATATACGGAAGTAACTGGTGAGGTGATAGGACGGGGATGGGGTATAACATTTTGATTATGGTTGTCTCACGTTTGGCCCACCACGGGGAGATTTAAAAATGAGGAGCAACAAGCAGCTAAGTTAAAGAAAAATAAACAGAAAATGTCTTTAAAGAGGAGAGGGAAGTTTCCTTGCCTTCGAGATGATGAAAATATCAACAGCAATGTTACAGGGAACGCAAATGATCGTTGAGGCCATGTTATTGTTTACAAGGTGATACTTGTCGAATACGTAAAACAAAATTCTAGATGCAGCGTTATACTCTATGCCTCTGTTGCTAGAGGAAGTGGCATTCAATCACTGTTGGGTTATTTAAACAAAGGCAATGTAAGATGAGACTTTATTCATCCCAAATTGAAATTACAGTGCAGGGAAGGATCTTCGTTGTAGCACTATGTAGGTAGTGAACTCTATACAAGGAGCGGGTGAATGTCGGCACTGTAGTCTAACACA
The DNA here is from genome assembly GCA_009660295.1 of Lophius piscatorius. Classification (NCBI taxonomy): domain Eukaryota; kingdom Metazoa; phylum Chordata; class Actinopteri; order Lophiiformes; family Lophiidae; genus Lophius; species Lophius piscatorius. Next base: position 46,045 of record VRLP01004074.1, read on the forward strand.
AATATAATTCTCACTCCACTGTCTGAGGATTTTAGGTTGTAAAATTCATGTAGTAACAGTATTTTCTTTTCACTAATAAGAGTTTTTCCTTCTCAAGGCTGAGATAGTGAAGAGATTGAATGGGATATGTGCACAAGTCCTCCCATACCTGTCTCAGGAGGTAAGCACACCAATACACTTACACAAAGACATCACTAACCCTGTGACCCTCAGTCCTACTCCTTACATCCCAGAATGAGATCACCCTCGTTCCTGCCTCATTACCTCCCCACCTCCGTGACCCCTAGCTCAGCATCACTCCCTCCTCTTCTCTCCTGCTGTCATTCATCATCACCAACTTCCCTTTTTCCTTTCCACCCCACTTTCCTGTGACATATTCAACCTTCGCTCCTGGCTTTCCCTCCTTTGCCCTTTTTGAAGTCCTCCTCCACTCCCCTCCTTTTTATTCCTCCCTCCTCCTCCCGAACACCCTCCATCCACCTCTTCCTTTCTTTAATACATGTGTGTGTTTGTGTTTGTCAGCGTAATATATGGTTATGTGATTCAGATAAGCCAAGCTCTTATCTGGCCACTGGTGTATTGACCTCCACCCATTATCGTATACCAACCATCCATTCACTGGTGTCAGACATGGCTTGTGTGTGTGTGTGTGCGTGTGCGTGCAAGCAACTGGAAGAATATCAGATTGGGCATGCACCACCAGAAAGGTTTGTTGGTTCTCTGTGGGACTATTGATATTGATCTCACTTTCCTTGCCTTGTCTTCACCCCCTACCCTCACCCATTATCTTCAGCACCAGCAGCAGGTCCTGGCAGCCATAGAAAGAGCCAAGCAGGTCACCCCCCCAGAGATGAACTCCATCATAAGGGTATGATCTTCCAGTCCTGCTTGAGGGTCTTGTTATAGCCATAAAGCACAATTATTGACGATGCAGACTAATCACTAAACTTTTATTCTGTATTTTTTAATTGGTAAATTATTTGGCTAACTTATCTTTTCCCTTCTATTTTAATGATGATTATAATTTCATTGACACGGATCAGTCTTTTCGTAAATGATTATCTATACATCCAGACAACTCGCAGAGGACAAACCTACATCAAGGCGGCTAATCTTCAGTTATGTAATCTCACATAAAAACAACGGTGCAAAAATTGTTTCGACCATCATAATAAGACTCTTGACCATGAAAATTTGGAAGCACAATATTTCAGAATTATTGAAGAAAAAATATATTTCCTGTAAAATGTTGACTAAAGCATTTTCTCCATTAAGAAAGTTAAGCTGAATTCCTGACAGCTGCTTATTTATTTTGTATTCACAACAAAATGTAGAGTTTGTCTCTGTCATATGCCCAAAAATCCTACATAGTATAAGTGTTTTTGTATAATCCTGCTAACAACCACACAAACAGACAAACTCAGCTGAAGATATGAAGATATATCCTCTAGCTACTTAATGGATAGATGCATATAGCAGCACTATAATGTCACATAGATAGACGGGAAACTAGAGTTTTAATTGGTAATCGCTTCTTGTCAGTCAACAGAAAGTTTTACAATGTAGACCACTAATTTATTATTATAATGGCATTACATGGCCACTATAATAATAATGTATTTTAAACATATTAATAAAACAAATGCTGTTCAGCACTATTTATGCCCTTCTTGGTAAATGCAAGCATCTGTCACAGTCCTCACTCTTATTTGATACTAATGCCTTCACTTGTGAATTTGTAATCTCAGAGGTTAAATGGTCACTTGCTCAGAATTAAGAAAGCATCGCAGACCCGCAGAGGAAACAATAACCGTTTTCTTATGGCTACATTGAACTGGTTTGATGTGCCTACTGACTCTTTAAAATCCACTGTATCGTAAAATAATATAGATTGCCACCGTCAGCCTAATGCATTAGCTAACTAAGCGGCTGCTTAGGGTCTGAGGCCACATCATTTCATCAGCACTTTTGAACACTGCACATTTTTTAAAATGCAATTAAAAAGCAATTTAAGTGGTAAGCTTAAAATGTATGATTTACTGGTTTATTGTTTTACTTTCACATTTACTATGTCACATATCTCTGTATAACTTTGAATAATAAAGTATAAAAGAGCACCGAAAATAAAATTGTGTTGTATTTACAATTTCCAAAATATCAAACATTAATTGGGGATTGGGGGCTTTTTCTTGAATATTCCGTTGCTGTCGGAGATGATAGCATAGGCCTAGGTAGTAACATAAACAAGCTAGCTAAGTACTGAATCAATATAGACAGGAAATCAGCCAACTAACTGCAGTCTTTCATTTTTGAGCTTTAATGTTAGCCGACTTCACTCCATCATTATAAACCTTGTAGTAGCTAGTTTAGCTACTCCATCATTTCACCAGAGGCTTAGTCTTATCTAGCTGAACCTATCCATCATTTTAGCATGGGTCCATTGTTAGCCAGCTTAGCCACTCCATCACTTTGATCCATCGTTTAAAGAGGTGCTTTGTGTCTGGGTGTCTACTGTTTTGTATCCAAAGGATGCTTCTCACCATGTTTTTAGAACTATATCCTATTATCCCTCTTTACCTTGTGCAAGAGCCCTTTTTTCTTTCATCCATTTTCGTTATTTTAATAGCCACTGATATGTTGCACCGTATATACCTACACTATAATGAAAATTTGAGTCTGGAAATAAAGCAGGGCTGTTCACTTTTTTGGTGTAGGCAGTACACACTGGAGCCGTTGGATGCTGTTTTTTGCTAAGTCAGGCTAATCATAGAATCAACCAACGGCTGTATCACCAAGTCAAGTGTGTGTACCAAAGGATGAGATGAAAACACACAAGTTTAGCAGGAACCACTTTTCTTAATCAATACTAAAATTAAAAGAAGCACATTTTTTCATGTATATTTTTCAAAATTGAATCTATTGTAAAAAAGTGTTTGCTACATGTTTTCCGTCTACAGACCATGTTTTTTAACCCTCCATCTTTCGTTTGGTGCCTGAGCTATTAGCACCGTGCCCCAGGGGTTATATATTAAACACCTTTTGTGACGTATAACAGGTCTGTGCTTTACAGATTTTGCCTTTCCCTGCAGTGATTTGTGTGCTGGGACTATCCTGCTATCTAAGTTGTGTCTGGTTGTCTTCCATACAGCAGCAGCTCCAAGCTCACCAGCTGTCTCAGCTCCAGGGCCTGGCCCTGCCCATGACCCCTCTGCCACTGGGCCTGAGCCAGCCAACGCTCCCTGCTGTCACTACCTCCTCTGGTCTCTTCTCTCTCTCCTCCCTGCTTGCCTCCCAAGCCCAGCTGGCCAAGGAAGAGAAAGCATCACGTGACGGAATTGACAGTCACCGTGAGGAGGACGGAGACAAGTCTGATTAGATGGTGTCCTCATTCAGCTGTTTTTATCCAGAGACCTGAATCTGGGCCACTTTTGGCCCACAGCCTCTCCTCTGGTCTCATGGGCTTTATTCCATCACCTCAGCTCCAGTTACAGACCTGTAATCAGCTCCAATTATTAGGAGAGTTTTGGAACCTGCACCATGTCAAACTCATTATGATCTCTTCATTTCTGCCCCTCTTGGAATGTTTCTTTCGTTTCGATTTCTCTATGCTTTCTACAGACAATATCTATTTTTTGTAAGTGATTAAGCCTCAGTTTTTAGTGTGCATTTTTTTAAACGGGAAAATCTTTTTCTTTTTCTATTCCTTCCTGCCGCCTCTTACTCTACCTCTCACCTACCTTTTTTTGTTTGTTTTGCTCTGGGTGTCTTTTCCTCCTGCTCGCCCCCCCCCCCCTCTTGCCTCTGTTTTTATGCGGGACTGATTTGTGAGATTAAACACACCGTTCTGTAGTTCTTAAAATAGGCTAAATATCAAAACACAGGGATTTTTTGACAGGCTGTAAGATTCCTATAAACTTAATTTCCAAAGACATAGACGTTAAAGAAGTCTGAAGGTTTTTTTGGCATTTGTTTGCTTTTTCTAGTTTATTTTGGATTAAAACAGTTGATTGTAAGGATTTTGATCAGATCTACTAATTTGAAACATCACTAAAGCTACACACACACCAACCAAATCTTGCATCATTTTGAACATTTTGGTTGTCATGGGATTCTGTCCTCTGTTGTGAAATTAGACATATTATCCATCATCCTAAATTTCTATACAGATGGGAAAAGCACCTCCAAAGACCAAACTTCATACTGAGAGGTGTTGACGTTCAGTTCTGGCTTGACCCTGCAAAATCCGATACACAAATCCACCCCGGCGCCTTAAAGGAAACACAACATTTTCATTATTTTAAAAGATAATAGGGATGGCACTTGGTTGTACACTAATAGCAGAGTGGACAGACCGTGTACATGCTGTGTGTTTGACAGCAGAGGGCAGTATGCGTCTTTGAGGGATCCTCTATGGGCTCAGGCAGGAGCAAAACAAGGACAGAGCAGTGACCGAGTGCAGGCTGTGTCACCGGGGGAATAGCTCATTTGTTCACGATGTACAAACTGAATGTACACAGACCAGACTGGTGCCATTAATCTCTGTCCCGATCCTGTTCTTTACAAAAATTCTAGTCTATTCTTAAGAACATTGCAGCGTGAAATGAACCGTACCCGGATCCATGCTATTAGTCAATGTACATATTCAGGTCAGAGACAACACAAAGCACAGAGTGGGAAATTAATTAGCAAAATTAGTGCATAGTACACGGATGAAGACACACGAAATGCCCTAACAGCTGCTTTGATGAGTTAACAAAATCCTCCTGTTTTTCAATAATTTCACCTGATTAGGCCCATAATCCTGTGGAAGTTGGGTCATACTGTTCTGGGAATAACGTGATGTCACCAAAGTATGATTAGGTTCCTCCCGGGTCTCCCACATTCTAGATGTTCTGGTGGCCCAGTGGCTAAGTTCATGGCAGTAGGAGCCATGTGGTGCAAGCTAAAGTTTCATTTAATTAGGTGGGTTTTGTTGCTTGATGATGAATTTGACTGATTTGATGCATCAGTGCTGCTTTAGAGTTATGTTGGAGCTTTCCAGATCTGACTTCCACACGGTGTCTGTGAAGTAACTAGTAAGGCAGCATATGGTAGTGAAGGCACCATTAGATGGTGGAGGTGTATTGGCATTAATGGGTGGTGTGACCTCCAGATTTGCCCCATCATAATTTTAAATTCTACAGGAAGAAGGAAGTTTAAATTTTTAGGAAGTTTTATTAACGCATCGGTACTGGATCCTCTGACAGAGGTACTGTAGGCCCTCAGAGGTTTTTATCAAGCACCATTGAAAAGCATTGGTTCATGTTTGTCTCAGTGTTGATTGGGAGAAAGCCTGTGTATGAAGTTGTTTTGCAGATGCCACCCGCCACCACACACACGCAGATCGGTTATTTGCCTCCTCACTGTTTTAGTGACTACAGTGGCGGAATTAATTGATTTGTGTAGTTTCATTTTGAAATAAATAATCCTTTGAATTTGGAATAGCTACTTTTTGGCAAAATGATGATGATGATCAAGCACATTTCATTGTTGAAGGAATTTAGAAACTTCAACAATAGAAAAAGAATATAGCCCTCTTAAAGTTAAAATGACATTTTGTTAACTCTTTGGGTGACACAAACTGTTGTGGGAGTACATAAACAAGGTGTGTATAAACAGTCGCACAGGTTTGGTTTTCAATACTGAACCACAGAGATGAATTGCATTCCTGTTCTTACTACCGCTAAAGACGACATTCAGCCTGTAAATTATGCCACACATCCTCCTCCCATCCAGCCACATACTGTATTCATCCAGCCACATACTGTATTCATCTAGCTACATACTGTGCTCGTAATACTGATATGCAGAGCGTGTAGGCAGCACACACACACACACACACACACACACACACACACACACACACACACACACACACACACAGATATCAATGCATGTCAGTGGGAGAGCTGAGGTTTCTTTCTTTCAAGTGGAGACATGTTTTTCAAAGAATGGCTGCTCCACGTGTTCTGTGATCAGTGCACCTGTTTTTTCTCTCTTGTTTTGAAATATTAATCGACATGAGCTAGAATGAGAATTACAATGCTGACGTTATAAAAATACAAATGAGATCTATGTATTTGTTGAAGTAGTTGGGGCAGCTGGCCTCCATATACAGTTATACATAGAGAGCTTTATGTGTATATAACTGCATCTTTCCTCGTCTGTCCCGGATTATTCTTGTTCTGTCGTGTTACAAAACCAATGTGACACCAAGGGGGAGCTGCAGTACATCGACCTTTGACCCTTTTCCTCTGTGCTCCCTTATTCCTGTTTCTCTAAGGCCACATCCCCTCTTCCCAACTTTTTACCCCGTTGCGTGAAGCATTATAAGCGTTCTGAGCTTTGTAAAGGTCTTTTTTTAAATACTTACTTTGTGCATAATGTAAAACCTGAAAGTGTGTACTTTGAAAAACATGTTTTGTGTCTAAAATCATAGCTTCATCGAAACAAAAAAAAACTATAAAAACAAACAGTTACTATAAAAATATGAAATGTTCTGCAGTAAGGAGGGACTTCTGGTGCCTTACAAATAAAGTCAATCAAATCATAAAAAAACCTCTCCAGTCCTTCTTTTACTTTGCGACCGACTCAGAGTGTAAATCTTTAATATGAAAAAAAATTGTACATATGTAAATATTTAATTATATATGTATATGTATGTGGTGTTTGTGTATATATATGTAAATATCTAAATATATTTGTGTGTACACACGTGTGTGTGTATATATATATATGTATATGTATATATGTATATGTATATGTATATGTATATATATATATATATATATATATATGAATGAATGTATACATTCCTCCCCATTTGTAACCAACATAGCATGTAAATGGAAGCTTGTTCAGCTAAACTCTGGTGTATGAAAATCAGCTGGCAGAAAACCTTAAACTTGATTACTATTGGTGGTTCGTCACAGTAAATATTTATTTTCCTTTAAGTGTTGTTCAGCTGTTATAAAGTTGATGCAGGAAGGAAGGCATTTTGGTGTCTATGCTCAACACAGTACAACATCTTAGATCTGAGAGTAGACTGACAACCTCAATAATACTAGAAACCAGCATATTCACATATTTCTTCTTTACAGTATCCATGTTTGCTTCTGATATTTGGTTCATGTTTGAGTTTGGATCTCATGATTTCGTCTCGTTTAACATGTTAACACACATCCATTCATTGTTTCCATGCACAGGATTCGCTTTGACTAAAATCTTTGTTGCACATTGAATAACACTGAATCAGTTTTAGTGGTGTCTGCTCCCTATATGGTAACACACAGATTTCAATTTCTTGAGCAATTTAATGATCACAAATGTTTCAACTATCAACAACTTCTAACTATTACTTCTAATTATCAACTATCAACAACTTTCAACGTGTTACAACTTTCTCCAGTTGAACAGTTCCAAAACCGAAGCAATTTTAATTGGCCACCCACATCAGACCCAGTCTTCCTCCATAACCAATATTACTTTCTCTGGTCACGACATTCCCCTCTCTCCATCCGTCACCAACCTCGGTGTAAGATTTGACCCTCAACTCACTTTTGAATCCCACATCAAACACATCTGCAAGATCTCCTTTCACCATCTCAGAAGTATTTCCAAACTCCGTTCTTCACTCACCTTGAGTGATGCTGAAAAGCTGGTTCACGCGTTTATCCCCTCCAGACTGGATTACTGTAACGCACTTCTCACCGGGATCCCTGATAAAAGTCTTCAAAGACTACAGTATGTTTAAAACAGTGCTGCAAGGATCCTGATGAGAGTTCGTAAAAACAAACGCATCACCCCCGTTCTTCATTCCCTTCATTGGCTTCCCATCTCCACCAGGATTGATTATAAGATCTCTCTCCTCACTCACCAGTGCATCCATGGTAACGCACCC
>VRLP01004075.1:0-53968 GCA_009660295.1 Lophius piscatorius
TAAGAAATACTGAACTCTACATGCAAGTCCAATAAAAAATTGTCGGAAGTTGTGACAGACCGACACCTTAAACCAATTAAAAAGCGTTGGCAAGGGAATGAATCCCACAACAACCAAAAGTGGTTAAGAACCACCAACTTTATCGAGACATGAATTAAGTAAGTAAGGAAGACCGCTGTAAATCTCGCTGACGGAGCTACACTACACTGGCCAATAGTATTATATACAGTGAAAGTCAAAAGATTGAAAGCTAACATTCCCAATTAGTTACCCAATTGGGCGTTCTGTGGAACAAGGCTCACCTCCCTGCCTCATTGGGAGAGTTAAAAAATACCCAAGAAAATAAGTGCTAGTTCTCCAGCAACTGATGTCTCTCTCTTTTTCTACTCTTAACGGTCTTTTCACAGTGCCAGTAGTTAAGCTCTACATGGTCTTCTCTCCCTGCAGATACTGTGAAGCCCATTCCCTTGGCTATGATTTCACTAGTTTGTACTGACAGTGAAAATGTCATTCATTGCATGTCACGTAATAAATGGTGAGGCATAAGAGTCACAGTTTATCTCGTTGTTTACCGATGCTTCATTTAATTTAGTCATTCAGACATTCAGAGCCCTGGGTAGAAATCACATTGTTTAATATGAGGGCCTTTTTCGGATGTTTTGTTTGATTAAAATGGCCGTTTGGTGTTACGCCTCAGTTCTAAGTATGCCACTCTTCCATCAGAATCATCATGATCTTTTTCAGTAATTTATGCTATAGCATCTATTCTGTTTGGATCAGCCATCATGGGTTGAGTTTGCACCATTTCCAAGTCCGACCGACAATCTGTCCTGTCGAAAACAGCAAACAAAAAGGTTGGTTCTTGAGTCTTAACTGGTCCGAGGCACATTGAACGCCACTCCAGGTGGTTATTCGCGCACATATAGTAATAGATCGTGACGTCCACTTGCTGCTTGGTTTTCCGCATACGAGCTGCTGTGAGTCTTAGAGGACTGGGCAGCTGACGGGGTTATTAGGACGAGCCCAGTGGAGCAGTCAAAGGTCAGTATTTGACGGTCGCTCGGACAACTGTCTTCATCTGATGTCTGCATTACAGCGGGTCCTGTCGCGCATTACTACAGATCCAGCGTTTCTCTTTCCGGTGGGACTCCTGGTATGAATTAAGGAAGTGACCATTTTTTTCAAATAATTTTGAACAGTTTCAGATATTTTTCCTCGGTTGTTATAAACTGCAGTGTTTTTCTATTCCCCTCATTATGCATGTCACAACTGGTATTCCACTGCATTATGCTGGAAACAAACGACTCCATGTAGCCTATTTGCGCTGGGAAGCCAACCCAACTCAACTGTCCCACGCTTTAGTTTGGGAAAGCCTGCAATAATCTTTTAACAGATTACATTTAACCGACCTATAACTTTCTAGGTCGAGTGCATTTACGGTATATATTATATTCTAATATAATTTTCTGTACTCTATTCTGGTACTGTTGTAGTATTGTATTGTTGTATAATGCATTATAATCTGGCATTCTTGTATTATAATATTCTATTATAATATTCTGGTACCCTCCTAGTAGGCTAGAGGTTTAAAATATAATGGACTAGTAAAACATCATAGTTTTATGTTGTGCTACGCCTCTATTCTGCTACGCCCATATATAATATTACATAATAATATTTTATTATAATAGTCTGACAATCCATTTGGTCCGGGCAATTCTGGCTAAAATAAGAATCGAGAATTGCTAAGAATTGAAATCACTCTCCATGGTCTCCATTCAAGTTTTTGCTGCGTGCTCTGTCTTGCTACTCCTCTTTTGGAATTTCTCCCAAGCCTACCTGGAGGCATTTGTGTCACAAACCCCATAGAAAAATGTGACCAGGGAACAAGCTGTTGTTCTGTCGAGGTCGGTCCAGTTCACTCTCTGAAATCAACTCCAAGGGACAAGGACAGCCGCCGGTTTTTGGGTTATCGCTCCCTGGATGGAGATATTGTGGTCTCTTGGGGCGGCTGTAGTTCAGAAAGTAAAGCGGCCGTCTCCCTATTCGAATCCCGCCAGGCAGTACTTGTCGCAGGGTCCTTGAGAAAGACCCTGTAACCCCAGCTCCCCGGCTGCTTTAAAGGGGCTGCTCACTACTCCCTCATCGATGGGTCAAATGCAGAGAAATAATTTCACTATGTTGTACTGTGTATAGCTGTATGTGATCAATAAAGGATTTCTTCTACTTCTCTTAGCCTACAATTCCGGAAAGCGTTGAATATTCATGTTTGCTTTGACGGCGAGCCATGGCGCTATGTGGTATTTCTTGTGCTGAATAATAAGTATGATCCTCAATTTGACAAAACACAGTAACAGTATTGATACACTGGGTTTTCACTAGGATATTTTGACAGCATCATGTCTAATTGGAGACATTGTTGAGACATTGTTGATTGCTGAGAGTTTTATAAGTAATGAGGAATTTTATTCCAAATTTTAAAGGCATCTAATGTAGAGAAGCTAGCATAGGAGAGATGTGATCTCTTCTTCTTGTTCCTGTCAGTTCTTGTGCTGCAGCATTTTGGTTTAACTGCAGGCTTTTTACAGAATTATTGCAGCATCCTGATAATAGGGAATTACAGTGATCTAGTCTGGAGGTAACAAATGTGTTGACTAATTTCTCAGCATCCTTCTGAGACATGAAGTTCCTAATTTTTGCTTTTTTTTACGCAGGTGAAATAGACCGTTAATTAAATATTCCAATGAAAATAACCTACCATATTAAGAGATCAAGTGATAATTTTAGTCCTGTGTGAATCGACATCCCAGTAATTTGGGGAAGGAATACATATTCATTGTTTCCTCAGGCAGAGTCTGCGCCGCTGGTGAACTCCACCTGCCCGCCCCATTCATACAACATTCTGACGCCCTTCAGAAAGGCCCTGACGGATGACCTGGTTGCAGCAGCGGCTGTTAAACAGAGCCTTGACATCATATCCGGGGGTATAAAAACATTCAAATAAAATACAGACTTGACTTACCTGTGTGAATGCATCTCACGAAACACAGACGTTTCCAAACCACATTAAAGTGCGACAATGTTGCAATTTCACGCCCCAATCGAACTTAGTCCCCCGAACTATCACATGTGGAAACGACCAGATTCTCTACATTTGTTCAATCCCTGAGAGGGTCTCCGAAAGAAGAGGCAAACAACTACTAGGTGGCTGAGTATGCAGAGTAAATGAAACGTGTGTTTTGGATGCACCACTGTCTTCTTTGTCCACTGTCTGGTAGCTGAATTGCACTACCTCTGTGGGTTTTCTACTGACACAAAGCATGATGAAGTTGCAGGCAACAATATTTTTACACTCACAATAAACAACACTACTGTAGGTAAGATGTAGCTCAATTCAAAACACTTGAGCTACTTTCAACATCTCTTTCCTGCCACTGTTTTTTTTTTTGCTGTAAAGCCAATAGAGAGTGTGCATGGTCATTGGCAAAGCACAAAAGGAATTAACATAATAACTTGCCAGCCCCAAGAACAGCCTCACCCCCTTTTTGGTCTTTGTCTGTGAGCAGGATGCTCTCTCCATGGTTTTGTCCACCTGAGACTCTCCTATCCTGGCATCATTCACTGAGCCACTTTCATAATCTTTCTCCTGCCACAACTTTAACCAAAACCCACTGCCACAGTCTTATTTTCTCATTTTCTCCATCTCTAAAATCTTTAAATGCACACTTTGTTTCCATCAAGAGAATAACATGTATTGTATTGTTTTGTCTAAGTTTAAAATTGTTAAGAACCAAACTTTATGTAATATGTTCATTCTAACATCCGTCCTTCGCTCATTTATTCCAGTTTTGGGGCATGCTAGATCTGGAGGACCAGTCGAAGATGACCGCTTAATAGGAAGGGACTCATACAGCCAGTAGGATTGACCTGAAAAAAATGAGCATGGCGGTCTTCAAGCCTGAGAATGTGACAGACTTCTATGAGATTGGAGAAGTTTTGGGAAGGTATTGTCATGACTCATCACGCCTTGATATCCACAGGCAGTTATTAAGTGTTTCTAAAATGATATACTTTGCTCCTGTGTTCTCTCTGCTCCAGCTCAACTCAAAAATCACACTTAATGAAGCTTTTTCATCTTTAATTTGTTTTGTTTTACCGACCCATTCTCACTCTATGGTCAGTCGGTCAAGGATGTAAGGAAATGGCCAACAGTGGCCGGATATCTTCGTACCTTGTCATCATGTTATCATTTAAATAAAAAAAACCCAAAGGCATAAAAATCTCTTGGTGCATACAATTTCTTACTTGGCGATCATGTCCAGGACGTTAAATACCGAGATTTGTCACATGACATGTAGATTACGGAGCAACGTACTGACCGGCCAACAGCAAGGCCGTAAAACCCAGCTGTATAGGACGTTGTCATAAACAAGTCTAAGAGCTATATATGTAATATGTATATTATATATTTTATATTATATAAAGTGTATTAAAATACTTAATATTAGAGAATACCTTTATATATTTAATAAAAAATTAGTATATTTCAATGTCAGTGAAAAACTGAAAGTGATTTCTATACATTTTAAATTCTTTTTTTTTCTATTCAAAAACTGTATTAAGTCATCAAATGAACTGTTGGTGTCAAATGAAGACACCTTGTGAACCTTTATCCATCATTTACAATTACTGTTAAAGTCAAAGTTCATTACACTATTACATACACAGCAATGTGATACTGAGACTAAACACAAGTATAAACAATAAGTTAAAATACCTGAAATGCATCATGAAACATGAATAGCTAATGTTAGAAATTGAAATGTCCTCTTAAATATCAATGCACCATTCATTTTAATCTTTTGGCTCCTGTTGATCGAAGAATCCTGGCTTTGATGTTATTTCTTTGTCAGAAACATGGACACCTCAGTATGGTGACAAAAAGAAATAACTTCTGCTGGTGTTACAGAAGTTAAATATTTAACTGCATTGTGATGTTTATAGCACCACTGTTAAATTAAATCTCTAGATAAAGTTCCTGCACAGTCGCTGACATCAACTATATTTAGTTTTAAAACATTTTGACAGCGCCCCAACTGGGGATTCCATTGTCCTACTGGGAGACTTCAAAGCACATGGGCAATGACAGCGAGACCTGGAGTGGCGTGATTGGGAGGAACGGCCTGCCTGATCTGAACCCTAGTGGTGTTCAGTTATTGGACTTCTGTGCTAGTCACAGTTTGTCCACAACGAACACCATGTTCAAACATAAGGGTGTCCACCAGTGCACTTGGCACCAGGACACCCTAGGTCGCAGATCGATGATCGACTTTGTAGTTGTCGCAGGTTTTGGACACTAGGGTGAAGAGAGGAGCTGAGCTGTCAACCGACCACTACCTGGTGGTGAGTTGGATCAGATGGCGGGGGCCCAAACGAATAGTGAGGTACTGCTGGGAACGTCTGGCCGAGGACCCTGTCAGGATGGTCTTCAACGCTCACCTCCGGCAGAGCTTCAACCGCGTTCCGGGAGTGGCGGAGAACATGGAAACTGGCGCTAGTCCCCTAACCTGCTGGTGGACACCAGAGGTTAGGGATGCCGTCAGGCTGAAGAAGGAGTCCTACAGAGCATGGCTGGCTTGTGGGACTCCTGAAGCAGCTGACAGCTACTGGCAGGCTAAGCGACATGTGGCTGTGGCAGTCACAGAGGCAAAAACCAGATCGTGGGAAAAGTTCGGTGAGACCATGGAAGAAGACTTTCGGCCCCGAAGAAATTCTGGCAAACCGTCCGGCGTCTCAGGGGGGGAAAGCGGTCATTCGTCCACTCTGTCTACGGGCTGGATGTGGACTTGCTGACCTCAACTGAGAAAGTTATCGGGCGGTGGAAGGAATACTTTGGGGATCTCCTCAATCCCACCAACACGTATTCCCAGGAGGAACCAGAGCTCGATGACTTGGAGGTGGGTCCGCTCATCACTGGGGCTGAGGTCGCTGCAGCCGTTAAACAACTCCGCGGTGGCAGTGTCCCGGGCGTGGATGAGATCCGCCCTGAGTATCTGAAAGCTCTGGATGTTGTAGGGCTGTCATGGCTCACACGCCTCTGCAACATTGCGTGGACATCGAGGGCAGTACCTCTGGAGTGGCAGACTGGGGTGGTGGTTCCCCTTTTCAAGAAGGGGGACCAGAGGATGTGTCCCAATTATCAGGGGATCACACTGCTCAGCCTCCCTAGGTCTACGCCAGGGTACTGGGGAGGAGAGTCCGGTCGATAGTCCAAACTCGGATTCAGGAAGAACAATGCGATTTTCGTCCTGGTCGTGGAACACTGTACCAGCTCTATACCCTCTCGAGGGTGCTGGAGGGTACATGGAATTTGCCCAACCGGTCCACATGTGCCTTGTGGATCTGGAGAAGGCTTACGACGGTGTTCCTCGGCGTTCCCTTGGGGGGTGCTCCGAGAGTATCGAGTGGATGGCACTGCTAAGGGCCGTCCAATCTCTGTACCGGCGGAGTCAAGGTCTGGTTCACATTGTCGGCAGTAAGTCAGATTTGTTTCCAGTTGCGGTTGGACTCCGCCGGGGCTGCCCTTTGTTACCGATTCTGTTCTAAATTTTTATTTTACCGGAAAATGGTAGAGTGCTCACTCCCGGTCGGGGAGGAGTTCAAGTATCTCGCGGTCTTGTTCACGAGTGAGGGAAAAACAGATGGACAGACGGATCGGGCGGCGTCTGCATTGATGCTGACGCTATATCGATCCGTTGTGGTGAAGAGAGAGCTGAGTTGAAAGGCAACGCTCTCGATTTACCAGTCCATCTATGTTCCGACCCTCACCTACGGTCATGAACTGTGGGTCATGACCGAAAGAATGAGATCGCGGATACAAGCGGCTGAAATGATTTTTCTCCGCAGGGTGGCTGGGCTCAGCCTTAGAGATGGGGTGAGGAGCTCAGACATTCGGGAAAGGCTCACAGTAGAGCCGCTGCTCCGCCGCATCGAGAGAAGTCAGTTGAGGTGGTTCGGGCATCTAGTCAGGATGCCCCCCGGACGCCTCCGACATGCCCGAAATGCCCACCGGACATGCCTCAAACCACTCCC
The DNA here is from genome assembly GCA_009660295.1 of Lophius piscatorius. NCBI lineage: Eukaryota > Metazoa > Chordata > Actinopteri > Lophiiformes > Lophiidae > Lophius > Lophius piscatorius. The sequence continues at coordinate 7,093 of VRLP01004075.1, forward strand.
CGGGTAAGGGTTTCGGGCATGTCCATCTGGGAGGAGACCCCGGGCCAGACACAGGACACGCTGGAGATATTACATCTCTCGGCTGGCGTGGGAACGCCTCAGAATCCTCCTAGAGGAGATGGTGGATGTGGCTGGGGAGAGGAAAGTCTGAGCTTCCCTGCTGAAACTGCTACCCCTGCGACCCAGACCCGGATAAGCTGAGGATAACGAAACAAAACAAAAACATTTTGACATTTTCCTGAGAATAGCCTTCCTAGTTTTTATCTGACGATTGGTTTTAATTTCTTTGTGATTACAGGGAGCCAGATTCTTCAAATATTGGGCATGACAGTATCCATTACATTAAATGGAACTCACTAATTAGCTAAAGTTCCATGCAACACCTCCACACAGACTTGTGAGTGTTATGTGCCACTCAAAGAGGATGGTAGTGAGAGCAGTAAAGAAAAGTAAGTGTTGAGCTTTGTTTCTGATGTATTTGAAAGAAAGTCTGCTGCCAAGTGACTTTCGAGTGTGTTGCATTTTGTATGCAAGTTGATAACTCTGTCAGAGGTTGCTGCTGCTTGACTTTGAGCTGGTTGTAGGTTGTAGTGGCTGGAGGCATCATGGCAACTTCTTATTCTAGGAGAGATAGATGATAGTATATGTGATGAGTTTAAAAATACAGAGGTGGATAAATGTTGGACCTGTGGGCTCAACTGTATACTTCAGGTGAAATAACTAACTGAGGAATGGGGTCCAACTCCCATGTCTTTGAAAGGGTCATAATACATACACCAAACTCAAAGAATTAACATGATCAGGAAGAATACACATAATAATGCAATGACCAAACATGTAACAATTTACTATTAAATCAGGCAAAGCAGATTAATGGACAATAATGTAGTGTCAAACTACTACTATGTGATAATGCATAACTCTGCATTATCACAAATGTAAGATCCCTGGGTGAAATTATGATATTATGTGATTACGAGGTTTAGGCTAAGTTTTAGCTCATTCTTTATGCAAGTAAAAGTCATAGGGCCTTTATGGCAGTGTGCCCCATTTATTCATTAAATTCTTGCATACATACTGAGTGATGTCAGTTGTCTACGAGCAATTATCTTTAAATACTAGCTTCATAACTTACACGCTAATGTTGCTAATATTGGTCACTGGTATGAAATAGAAAATCTAGAAAATCTTACTTGATGTGGAATGACTTTTAGGAGCCGAGAAACCGGATGGTTTCATCATTCCAATCTGTCAGTTTAATTGTTTGCGATGGTGTTCCATAAAATGAAGGTAATTTTTTTCCATTTTTATTCTGACATCCAACGGCACAACAAGACATTTTTCTGTTATTCCGGGGGTCTCTCCCATCTCCTTCGATTATGATCTGCTGTTTTTCTGCCACCACCAGTGAGGCCAAAATAAGCTGCGTAGGAACAACTGCGAAAAATGTTGGGGACAACTAACTGAATCAGACACTTCAAAATTGACACACCAGGTCAAGTAACTTTTTCCAAGAAAAAAATATTGGAATTGGCCAAAATTTATATCGGCGGATCAGACTTCATAAAAATTGGTGGACAGAATCGGCTAAGAAAATTGCAATTGGCGCACCTATACTTATGGGATGTCTGAGGAAAGAGATTTAGGTAAATTACATAATTTCCATAATTTCAAACAACTTGTACTTAAGGCTAACTTTTGCCCTTGTAGTTCAGTTTTAGCTTAAGCAAAAAAAAACCTAAACATATAACATTTGTGATTTGTACAAACAGTAAATGTCTTCTCGTTCTCTCCAGGGGGCACTTTGGCCAGGTCCGACAGGTTTGTGAGCGAAAGACTAGTACTGTCTGGGCAGGTAAATTCCTGAAGATTATGAGGAATGCGTGCAGTCGTCTGGGCGTAAACAGGAGCCGTGTTCAACAGGAGGTGGAGATCCTCCTAGCTCTTCAACATCCAAACATCGTGATGCTCAAAGATGTCTTTGAGAGCAGAGCTGAGGTGGTGCTCATATTGGAGCTGTGAGTCAACTATATTATGTGTGTGGTTTAAAAGTGTGTTTGTTAGTGTTATTTTAGTGTGTTTTCATGGGAATCATGTTTGCAAGCCCATTTATGCTCCCCTTAAATGACAAATATGGATACTGAGCCATCTTCCTGTTGTCTGAGTTCCTCTTGTATGTGTTTGTGTACATTTTCTGAGAGCTAACGAATACATACAAAATACATGAAGCTGAGAAGTACTGCATTGAGGCCACAAACATTGAGGCCTATGTTAGCATGATTCAAGACATGAAAAAATGTCTATAGGCATTAGTAATGTAAATAGTAATGTAAAAAGCATCCCATCCATAATTTGCAATTATTAAATGAACAAGTTTATTTTTAACTACATTATCACTATCAACCTTTTCTCTAAAGTTCCTATTTTTCTTGTTGTTGAAACTTTTGACTCTTTACCACCATCTTAGGGATGTATCAATGTAGTAATAGATATATGGAAGTCTTTGTGAGCTGTTGGATACAATTTAGTTAATTTAGTTACAGCAGTAGGATGTGTGCATTTAATATTTCATCAAATGATTGGTGCTACAGCAGAAAACACACTAAAGTTACTCCTAACATTAAAACGTGTGAGTAAATCCTGGCAATGCAATTTGAAAGCACATAAATGTTACAAATCTACATTATTGTGATGATGTGATGTACCTTACTGCCAAACATGTTTTACAAATATTCACGATTCACAAATAAACAGTACGATTTGCAAAATGCGATTAACAAACTGAAGCCTTGTGTTGTAAAAATACAAAACTTTAAAAAATGTGCCAACACAACAAACATGGTGCTAATATTTTATGATTTGCAAATACAGAATATGCTTATGTAACTTTCAACATGTTTCTAACACATCTTGCTTCAGAGACACCTACAGCAGGTCTTACAGGTGCAAGAAAATGTACTAAATAATTACAAAATAAAAATAAATCAAGTGACACGATCTTTTCACAACAGTGCTTGGATTTTCTCACATGTCCTGTGTAGTTCACCTGTTCCAACAGTAGTAGTCGCTTTGCCATAAAATTGCACTTCTGTAAACCGAATAGCACTTAACGGTAATATATTTTTATGAACATAACACAGCCGTTAACTGTGCGAAGGGAACTTAAAATTTTTTATCTTGTACATCTTTGATCTCATCACAGTTGAGCTTCTATCATAATATTGTCGTACTTTACACCATTATTATTTGGGAAAATGAGACATTCCCTGGCTGTGGGATACTTCAAAATGGGGCAGACCTGGTTGCCCAATAACATGGTCATGGTTTAAAGCCAAATTTCTGCATTTGCATGTCCACTTAAAGTCTGGCACTAAAAAAAACAACAACAAACAAACCATGTGAACAGTTTACACTCCGCAACAATAGACTAAGCTGGCTAACTGCTGCTGCTGTTTTAACAAATGAACTACATAGGACATGCGCAACGTGTTCTTGTCATTGTTGAACAAATTCCCTTCACCCAATCTTTTCCAAAGTTGACCAATAGAATGTTGGAGTGAACGTAATTTGCCAGAAAGTAATTAGCCCAGTGTCACTACAGTGTGCAAGGTGGAGCAAGGATAAAGAAGACAGACATTTGACATCTTATCTTGACATAACTAATTGGTTCTCGTCAAAGTATTGTCAGTTCTCCGACCAAAGCAAAGTGAGACATAATGGCACCCAGATTGCCTAATATGACATGGTGATACTTGATAGACCTTCAAGGAGCATGAAAAGGATCTGAACCCGAGCGATTTGAGACGTGTAAAAACTAATACTAGCCGTTCTGAAGAGGAGATATTGCTGCTGGAGGTTGACCGCAAACGGTCTGTCTTATTTAGTAGTGTCAATAGGGCATGTAAATTAACACAAGAAAATGGGATGTTATTACAGTGAACGCTGAATCTGGAGAAGGCCGCATAGGGACCAAAAAGGGACCCTAACCCAGGACCACACATCACGAGCTAAATTATAACAGAGAAACAGTGTCCGCCACCCTCTGAGCCGTAACCAGGTGCATTCCTGCAGCATGCACCATTCAAGACCACGTCTTGAATGCACGTCTGATATCATGTTTGATGTCCCATTCTATCGCAGACAGCATCAACACTGGTCACAAACTCTAACATACTTGAAAAATTAATGAAAATTTGAAAAAAATTGAATATACACACTGATACCTTTTTATTTTGATTAATTGTAAGCGGTTTCAGTCTATTTTAAATCCTTTAATTACAAATAACCAATTATTTGCTTTCGAAGTTGAACACCAAGTCCGTTGTGTAGTGTTTATTTATTTTTATATACCGTAATCGTTTATAATAAATAATAATTTTCATTATTTTACAAATTGTATACAACAGTATAATTGAAAAAAAACAACAAACACAATTAACCGATTGTTTTTCGCAAACAGTCTCAAAATCTGCTTAAGTGTGTTTTTGAGTGTTCGTAGATTCTGTTCTTAAAACAAATCCGAAATAAGAAAATATTGGTTTAAAGAGATGCTCAGGAGATGTTTTTTTCCCCCACAGACAATCAGACTACTTAACTAACAGTAGTGAATTACCGTAGTCTGCTTGCCACCATCCAAAAACTATGGAGCAACAATCTGTAAGGGGCATTGAACAAGGTGTGGACAGGTATAAAACTAAGAACAGCACTTGACACCGTACAATGCTTTTGTCTGACTCATCAGGGTTGGTGGAGGAGAGTTTTTTGACTACATTGCTACGAAGGAGAACCTGCAGGAGAGTGAGGCCATTATGTTCATGGAGCAGATCCTGGGGGCATTGGGGTTCATGCACAGCAGGAACATTGTCCACTTTGACTTGAAGGTCAGGAAACATACACCATGTATATTATTTACTTCAGACATTATTCCATCATAACATTTCTACTGTCGGATTCAGCCAGAAAACATCATGCTGTCAGACAAGATGTTGCCACACCCTACCGTCAAACTCATCGACTTTGGTTTAGCCCACCGTTTTCATCCAGGGGAGGAGTACAGATGCACGAGTGGCACACCCCAGTATATTGGTGAGGATAAATATATTAGTTGTTTGCATGCATTCATGTCAAAGAAGAAACAAAAATAATCACCACTATTGATTATTAGGTCTACGGTCTGTTTTTTGAGAATGTCTAAAAGTGCCATGGTGTTTCTGAGAGGATAAGGATGTGAAAATCTGTAAAAATTCTTCTTCTATCACACAGAGTAAAATTTATTTTCTTATAGTTTTAATCATTTTTCTGTTTTATACATCTAAGATAATTTACTCATCTATATCATTCAGTGTAAAAAGAGATGAGAGAATCCAAACTTGATACTTAACAAGATCTGATCATAGGTATTCTGTGATTCCAGATTTTCTCCAGTGGTCTCATCAGTTAGCTGCTGCTGCTCCAGTGGCATAGAGAGGAATGAGAGTAAATTGAGTCCGTAGGATGGGTGTTGTCAGGGGGTAAGAAGCTACATCGCACTTACGCTCAGAACAGACGGGGCTTCTTTGCTGAGGAATGATTTGCATTTATTAATAATACACAGTTGGTCAGAGGAGAAGCTTAAGCGGGTTGGGTGTAGCCTGTGAGACGCTTTTTATCACTGTATTAGAACGGGTTAAAGGTTAGTTTAAGGTCTTCAACCATGAGAAAGCAACCGTCTCTCTGTTTGTTTTTCTGCCTCTGTCTCTCTCTCACTCTCTCCTTCTCTTAGCCCCTGAGGTGATAAACAGTGAACCTCTGAGCACAGCAACAGACATGTGGTGAGCATTCTCGTTAACAATTCCTGTGTTGGTGACATGTTGATTCCTGTTCTGAGTGCACTAATAGGATATCAGCTGTCAGGATCCCTTCTGCTGAATAAAACAGTGTGAGGGGATTGCCACATTGTGAATTACACTAAGCAACGGCAGTGAAGAGGTTTTATCCTCGAGAACTAATGGCTTCTCTCTGTTTGTACTGCAGGAGTGTCGGAGTCATCACCTATATCTTGTAAGTCTGAACTATGGTGTTATGTGAGTGTTTCAGATCATAGTGTTGTACACATTAACAGAATGCCTGTATGATAAAATTAAGTCAACCCCACCTTTGTAAGACCACAGGTTAGTAGATATTTGTCTGGTATCTACATTATTAACTTTGGAGGTGCGCCAATTGCAATTTTTCTTGGCTTATCACCAATTTTTATAAAGTATGAATGGCCAATATCGATTTTGACCAATTCCGAAGTTTTAGAATCATGAGTACTGTATATTAAGAGCCCTTCTTTTGAAATATTGCTGTGGAAGTAAGGGTGGTCAGCATTGTGTATATATTCTGACCTGTCGAAATTAATGTACCCTTTGTGCGTTTCTTAAACCAATTGTATGAGATTTGAAGTGAAAATCCAACATTGTTGGTCTTGATCAGTCAATTTTATGTTATTTGATGGCTTTGTTCAGGGACTTCATGGCTTGTGGCTGGCTCTGAGCTTCCTCAAGCTTTAGCTTTTCTGCTAACGTTAGCTCATTTAAAATGACTGTTCCATGGGGTGATTAAATTTGAAGTATGTGATTAAGTTCATCATGCCGAATGTTTTCAGGGTTGTTCCTCCACAGCTAATTTTGTCCTTACTGGTGTTACAAATTGCGAGCTCTGTGTTTTCTGGTTTACTTGTGAATTTCTTTGGAACAGTGCATGGTAGCTCATGCTTAGTGTGCAAGTACTGCGCATGCGTGTAACCGGCATGCAACTGGCCTCTAGCGTGGCTGCTTGGCCAATTACCAAATTCATCAAACCAGGCCTACCGGCACTGATCGATTGGTGCACCTCTAATTAACTTAATATTAGTGATAAATAAATTGATTTTTGGTATTAATAATAAAATCTTGTGGATTTACAGGTGGAAGTACATTGTAAGATTACTTAAAATAAGAAAAATTATCTTGTTTTCAAAGGAATTAAGTGATAAGATGATTATTTGAAAGAGTTATTGTTAAATGATCAAATAAACACAACCTACAGTTACCGAGCTGAAAAGAGGTGAAGAGTATAAGTTGCGAGTAAGGGGTGCTTGATCCCACAACCTTCTTATTGGGATTTTGCTACCCACTCTCTTTATTGTGATCACAATAATGGATTTCTAGATACCAATGATTTCTACAGTACATAGACACATTTTAAGCATAAGCCTTTGTGGTTATAAAACAACACTGTGCATAAAAAAATAGCTTACATAAATAATCGGCCAATCTCCGGTAATAATGAAGATATGAATAATAAAGAATTGTCTATATAAGAATATTAGTAGTTATTACATTAATCAGACACAGGAAATAACAAGTTATTTAATCTACTTCAACTATTAAGGAGAAAAAAAAAGCCTGAAACAAGTTAAAATCTCTACCATTAAACACATCCTGGTAAGAACAAATATTGCAAACAATATATTAAGATATTTCGTAATATCTGTTTCATATTTGAAATAATCATAATATCAAAGCAGATACGGCTTTGATTTAGATTTCTGTTCCTTACACTGTAATTTCTTACAGTGATATCTTCTTATTTGCTTTCTTCTAAGGGGTCAAAGGTAATTGTGAAGATGATGTGGAACAAGGTCTAACATGTATGCTCTGTCCTTAGACTGAGCGGGCGTTTTCCATTTCATGGTGAGACCAGTGAACAGACGCTGAGGGATGTAATTTCCGTGAACTATGAGTTCAATGCCAAACTTTTCAGCATGTCCAGCTCCATGTCCAAAGATTTTATAGAGAAGCTCCTGGTGAAAAACCCCACGTGAGTAGTGCAAGTCAGGACTTATTATGTATATCATGTGACATACTAGACCGTCTTACAGATTCATCATGACAACAGTCAAATATAGGAGGCTGAAGTCTTATCAGTACAGAGTTTTTTATGTTATGTTTATCTGTGTGATCATTTTAGAGTAGCGTACCTAATAACACAACTTAAGTGCATCTAATGTGAATTTATGGTAAAAAAAACAGATAATGGAGGACTTCATGGTTTTATATCTCATACGCTTTTATACATGTATAATTCCAGGATGACTCACAGGATGAGACATGCAGGGGGAATTAAGCTCAAGTACCACAATACAATGATATTAAAGTGACAAACAAACACTTTTAAATACATTGATCAGAACATTCTAACCAGTGAATAACAATTATTATCCTGTTACCATGGTGGGATATATTAGGCAATACGTCACAACAGTTTGTCCTGAAGTTGTTGTATTGAAGCAGGAAAAATGGTCAAGCTAAAATGGAATCCTTTTGCGGGATAAATAGCCCTGTAACACTGCAAAAAATTAGTCTGGGATGGTTTGAGGAGAAGAACAAGTTCAAGGTATCTACTTGGCTTCCAAATTCCCCAAATCTCAATCTAATTGAACATTTGTGGCAGGGGTGTCAAACTCAATCACAGATGGGGGCAAGATTAAAATTGGAGACCACATCGATGGCTGAACTGCAAATTGACAATATTTAATCCAAGGTACGAGGAAGAGCTATTTATTCTTATCTTATTTACACATTTTATAGAATTCTGAACAAACCAAGAGAATAGAAAATACTCAAATTACAGACAAAGTCAAAATAGATCAGCATAACACATTTTTAAGGTCTCCCTCTATATTAACAGTTTTACTAAATCATTTCCAATGGAACGTTTTTATTCATAGGTATCAATAACAGCAATGCAACTCTATTTTACAAGTTACATCTAAAAATCCATCGATTTTTAATTATGAAACTAGGTAAATGTCTTTGCCGATTTAGTCGTTTCTTTATTCAGCCACAATGAAACAGTTAAAGTAGACCGTCGCTGCTAAACAGTTAAAGTATCTGTTGCTGCAGTCAGGAGCAGCTGCACCGTATAAAAATGGTAAAGTGCACGGATATCCGACAGGTGTAGCTCAGCCCTGACAATGTTGAACGGCTGGATGGTGCGAACGCACTCACCAGTTAATTAAAACGTTCAATCGGTTTACTAACATGCGCATGCAACTTACCATACGTTTATTATTTAGCGTTTTAATTTTTTTCTCTCATTAATTTGGTTTTGTGGAGTACAAGCCTTGTCAGGTCCGAGCTGCTTTCTCACCAAAAGGTGGATCCACACAACATAAAGCAATTGTTTATGATGTTATCGCTAATTGGTATCTATCTGCATAAACACTCTATATCTTCCTGATAACCCAAATCAAACACATCTAACACAAATCTTTAGTAAGCAATAGAAAACGGAGGATTGTGACATCACAGTTCTATGTCTAGTTAACATTTTAAACATGTTGGAATCATGGATGTTATTATGAAAGGAATAGAAAGATGTTACAGGTTAAGAAACGCTGGAGAAATGAAGACCAAATATGACAATTATGGAGAAAGTGATAACACTTATACAACTAAAACTTGATGTCATCGCATTTTCTAAAAATATTTTATAAACTTTCCAGAATATGCTCATAAAAAGTTAAACTGAATTAAGTTACCTTTATCCACATCTTAATCTGGATAACCTCAAAGTCTATTTGGTCTTTTAAGGAAGCAGTGTTTCCCAAAAAATTTGGAGAAACTGTTGGGGTGTACCACGAACCTTCTATGGGGGGTCTGGGGGCAAACTCCCCTGGTAGAAAATTTCTTACCCTTTAAAGTTAAATGATCAATCCGGTGCACTTTCTGGAGTACATCAAATTATATTAAAATAAAAAACACCCAATTAAAGGCAAATCCAAATTGTTATTTGACCATAAATTCCAATTTATATGACCAACATCAGGTCAATTTGATGCTGATGATCATCAGACACGAATACAGAGTGAAAATAGTGTTAACAGACATCAATGAATGATAATAGAGACGGTCACTGAAAATCAGCTTCATTGAATCTCCAGTATGAGCGGTTACAGAAAATAAATGAATGTCCAAAACAAGCTGAGACAGAGACTCTCCTCTGTCTCCGCTATGATGAACCTGATGGGAATTATTCAAATAATTAGAATTTTAGACTTTTATTTTAACATACCTGCAGGTGAAGCTTTGCATCGGTCTGTACTTTTCACTCGTCCTCCCTGTCTCCAGGTCTGTCTCGCTCACACGCTCTCTCTCTTTTTATCAGAGCCGACGAGGGGCTCTTTAAGTTTCTCGGATGCACGCTGTGTGGCTCATGGTCCCAATTTTATTGACAGTAAAGCCGGGGGCCCTGCGCAACTGTGTAGGAAAGGCGTCCTACAAGAAGAAAAATTTGTATCTGGCACTGAAAAAATTTCAGTCTGGTACTGCAACTGGTGCTATTTTAAACACGAATTTGAGCTTTTATAAAACGATCACTGATTTCACAACTACGCAATCGCAACTGAACTGTCCATCACATAACTCTTAACTCTGCCAATCAGTCATCATGAATTTATTTATCTTTTTACCAGATGATTTACAGAACCACTATAGCAGACAGATCTGTGATGGAGCTGACCTCCATTGGAGCCTAATGCCATATCTTTACAGGCTCATATGGTTTTCACCTCCACAACCAATGCTGTATTAGTTCATGTCCATGTTGAAACCTTTCATCGTGAAATTATTTTTTTAATTCTGCTGGTAGTGTCTACCAGCAGAATTGAAAAAATTTTAGCGAACGAGAGCCGTGTCCTTCTTGAACATGGTAGACAAAGATTTGGTTTGCTGCGATAACCACACCCCTGGGTCCCTTAATGTCAATTGCTCCTGCATCTGGCCCAGCTTGCTTTTGGTTCGCAGTTAGCACATGTTTTCAGGGTGCAAGGCCAATTTTTCTGCGGTGGAAAAGCTCAGTACTGGTTTCAAATTAGGCACTAGTTTTGATGAACATCACCCCTCCTCCATTTACTGTTGTGATTCACAGTGATGGTAATGTCACATGTTACCTGACATGTACCAACCTGTTATTCTGTGGAATGTCCACACAGGGGTTGCAATAACTTTTGTTACCCCTTGCCCAACGTATTTGTAAAAAGGTTTAGATAAAATATCAAGGATACCATCTAAACGTTTTGTAAAAGGAAAAATTATCAAATAATGTAATTCCTTCTGTTTAGTTTGTTCTGCACAATGTAGATACATTTTTGAACATGTATCTGCTTTATGTAGTCATGACATGAATGTTATCTTGACATTAAAGTTATCTTCCATGTGAGTATCACATGATCACACTGACCCTGTGTTCTTTTGTCCTGTTTGTAGTAACAAGTGGAGGTTAATACCCGTTCCCTCTAAAATCTATTTCTTCTATATGATTTATTTCACAGTGAAAGAATGACAGCTGAGGAGTGTCTGCTTCATCCATGGATTAAGGTTGCTAGAAGACATTTTAAGGCTCATACATCTCTTAGTTATTTAGCCTGCTGCGTTTAACTTGTGTGAGTACTAATGTTGTCTGTTTCAGCCCATCACACGCAAAGAAGTGACCAAAAGGAATCGATCCTCCATCAATATGAAGAACTTTAAGAAGTTCAACGCCAGAAGAAAGTGGAAGGTGGGTTTGTACAATGCATATTTCCACTAATTTTGGGCATTTATTCGATAACCTCATCCTTCCCGAGGAGAGGGAACGATCTGGAACAACATACAACAAGACATGTCAGAATCAAAGCGGGGACAATACTAGGGTGTTGGTATGCCACATAGAGCCTGTTCAGACCTGTCAGCTACAAACATCCTGTCACTCACTAATAGCAGCCATAACTGCAACCAGCTGAGCATGAACACATCTACGGTGTAGTGAATTCAGTGCCTTTAATTTTCATTGCAAAGCTGTATAATAATATTAGGTGTCTCCAGTGGTTCTTCAAGTTAGCAGAAACTTCACAGATATGAGGAAAAATGTGGACACATGTCGATAAATAAATAAATGGAGTAAAATAGTAAGTATGAAAACCGTGTAAATTAGAATGAGTACAATATACTCTGATAATATTTAAATAGATTCTTGAATACTATCTTGGAGAGTAAGAGGAAGCCTGAGGAATGGAGGAAAAGGTTACTGGGGCTGATTTTCAAGAACATGGCTTGATAATTTGTGTGCAGCAGTATGTTTTATGCCGAGAAAGAGCACTACATATGCAGTTTTTGCTTTGAGAGTGCTGATTGAGAAGTACAGAGAAAGTCAGAAGGAGATGCTTTGTGTCTTTGTGGATTTATAGAAAGTGTACAACAGAGGGCTGAGGTTGCCTGCCTGTGATATTTAAGGAAGTCTGGAGTAAGGAAGTCTGGAGTGACGGAGAAGTACGTTAGAGTTGTACAGGATATGTATGAGGGTAGCAAGACAGCGGTGAGGTGTGTAGTAGAAGTCATGGATGGGTTCAAAGTGGATGTGGGACTGCATCAAGGATCGGCTCTGAGCCACATCTTGTTTGCTATGGTGATGGACAGGCTGACAGATGAGGTCAGGCAGAAGTGTCAATGATGCTTGCGAATGACGTTGTGAAACTAGAAACAAAAGACAAAAAAAAGAGTGAAGGGAAAGGTTTACAAGACGGTAGTGAGACCAGCTCTTCTGTATGGTTTTAAGACAGTGGCACTGACCAAAAGACAGGGGTCAGAGCTGGAGGTGGCAGAGTTGAAGATGTTAAGTTTAACTTTTTGAATGATGGGGAGAATGAGGATGGACAGGATTAGAAAGGAGCACATCCTTTTCATAGCGACAGCCCACCTAAAACGTCTTGCAGACAAATTAAGAGAGGCTAGATTGACATGGTTTGCACACGTGAAAAGGAGGGATAGTGGATCTATTGCTAAAAGGATTCCAGAGATTGAGCTGCCAGGTTGGAGACAAAAGGGTAAAAACAATAGAAGTTTCTGGATGTGGTGAGAGGACATGCAAGTTTGTTGGAGCAACAGAGGAAGATGCAAAGTTCAGGGCAAGATGGAAACAGTTGATCCGTTGTGTTGACCTCCGAGAACAACAGTGGAAAGACGAAAAAGGAGACAAAACTTTATTAATCCCAAGAGCAACCGCAGTAACAGCAGCATACAAGAACGACCAGTAATGCACTAAGTATATGCTGTGGTCAAATTCAAATTTCAAAATTGAAATTAAATGTGGAATTATGTCAGAAAAAACATTGTTTTTCTTGAAGAAAATAATTACACACAACAATAAAAAAAAAAGGAAAAAGGGTCTGGTTCCAAATCTATTCCACTCCACACATTGTTTATACTGGAATATCTCGTTTTACTCTGCATTCTAGTTTCACCAAATGTTACACATATATTAACCATAACACATAGTTGTGTATTTTCCCATTTTTTATTTTGTTTCTACATCCAAAGATTATTTTTAAGGTGACCCTGCTGGTAATTTATCATACTAGGTATCCAAACAATATCCGCTATGCTAGGCTGTGGTTGGTATGCGCCATTTCTGAAACATTGTTTCTTTACCTCCCTGACCTCCTCTAGATGTCCTACACTATGGTGCGGATATGCAACCGGCTTGTCCATTTGAAATTGCTGAAAGGAAGCTCAGATCCAGATCCACCACAGGTGAGAATGTTTTTTTCAGGCAACTAACATACTCAATATGAAAGCAGAATGTCTATTGAAGATATGATTTTTAATTGTGAAATTATCTAGGGCAAGGGGGCATTGAGACACGTTTTAATGTTATATGAGTTGGGTAATGATCTGCACTGAAATTTTTTCATTTTTGAAATTTTATTCATTTCTTTGAATTCCTCTTGAATATTCAATTGAATATGGACTGACATTTAACTGACATTTAAATAAGGACTTGAAACTTTCCTTTTTAGCTGAACTTATAACTTTTAATTAACATTGCTGCTTTTTGGTCATATTTTTATATAATTATTATTATATTTTTTTCATTGATGCTTTTATCTGCTTTTACCTTTTAGCACTTTGAGATTTGATCCAAATGTAAAGTGCGTTATAAATTAAATGTATCATTATTATTATTATTATGACAAAACGTTGGTTTTAACATGCATTATTTTTGAATCATTTGTCGGTATACCAAATGGAAAGAGAAAAAAAAACTAAACTTAAAAAGTATTGTTTGGCAATGACCTAGCTGGCACCACAAGCCAGTTGAAAAATGCATTCTGAGCTCTTCACCTTGACACTCCGGCACAATGTCCATCAGAATCACCATCCATTAATATAGTGGAGGGATTTGTGGATCCATGTGATTGTGCTGTTTTGTTGGGAGCAATACCACTGGGATATTGGTGGGGCAAATTAGTCCATTGCCAGAGGCCAGGCTAAGAAAGATTCAAAGACCCCTGAAGAATTGGCCACAATTTACTCAGAATAGGCAAACCAATCTAATTTGATTGATTCCCTGTCGAAAGGACTGTGTTCGGTACCAAACTCAATACCAATTCATGAAAGAAGAATGTTAAAATTATTAATTCAAGAGAAGTACTGCCCAATTCACCATTGGGCAGTACTTCTCTTTGATACACCAGAACTCTGTGGTCTGAAATTGCATAATGCAATTTTTACAAGATACATCTATGTATGGGAGCCAAAAGTTGGATCAGGTTTAATGCAGATCAGGTTTTAAGTTTTTTCACTGTGTGCTTTTTCTCCAGAGACAATGTGAAAGCGATACAGAGGACACAGACATCAAGCCTCTGTCTTTGCTGCGTCGAAGACTCAGCAGCATTTCATAGAGCCGACCAGTACAGCCCATGATGTTCAGCTAAGCCAAAAAGTCAAGGTTGGAAGGGGAGATTGTTAAAGGAAAATGCTGTCTATTAAAGATTTCAAAAGCTGTCTCATCCGATGAACATTTGTTAATGAAAAACTTTGAGACTTTTCGTGCATCATCTTCTCACGAGTACATGTGGTTTCTGAGTGACTGAACACTATGTTGGTCATCCAGGATTGATAGAACTGTAGTTAGATACGTAACTCTTGTTCTATTTCATCCTTATTCACTGCCAAAGGCGGTGCTTTAAGCACTGGATGACCATAAAGGTCACAAGGAATTCTAACCAATTTAAGGGTTGATCCCGTTGATGAGTTGGTACATGATGAGGACTAGGTAGCAGTAGCGCAATATCTTACAGAGGAACCCCCCTCAAGGCAGCCCATGATGTGGTCATACATCCTGGTATAGTGGCATTTAATGCCTTAGCAGCCTTTCTCAACCGGGGGTTGAGTTCAGGGGGTCGCGGGATGATTGTGGAAAAAATATAAATTTATATAATAAATATTAAATTACACGATTTTTAATAGGGACTGGCTTTACTTGTTTTCTGTTTCATTATTTGCCGAGAATTCATCTTATCAACTGAGTTTGTTTGAGTTGCATTGTGCGCCCATGAGATTCTGTCCAGACACACATAGCAGAAATAAAGAAACAGACACGTATTTTGGCGCTGATGATGCTTAGACAGCAGCTGCAGCAGTTTTGCTAGCTGTCGAATGGATGAAAAATGTAGCGATGGCTTCACAAAATAAGTGTTCCAGCTCTAGACCTAGGTTAGCAGGAGCTGTCTCAAGGTGAGTCACCTGAAAGTCTGACAGTAGTAGACTGATATTTAGCTTCGTAAATATCAGTCCGACTTTTTGAATTACCGATTAACATGCACGGCCAAAATCAATATTGAATACCCTCAGTGTGTCATTTGCTCTGAAGTTCTGGCACACTTGAGCTATAAAACACAGCACCTACATCGATAAGCAGGTACAGTTTTTTCAACGTAGGGAGCAAGAATTAAGAAGCCAAAAAAGAGTGGTGAGTGAATATGCTTCACGCTATGCTATCCCTGCTAAGGTCCTAGCAGCTTCATATTTAGTGGCATATCTGGTGGCTCAGTTGAGAATGCCCACACAATTGCTGAAAGCCTCATCCGTCCAGCCGCAGTAGCAATGCATGGGGAAAAAATATCTAACACTCTTTAACCATTCCCTTTTCAAATGACACTGTGGGACGCCACATTCAGGACATGGCAAATGGTATTAAAGATCAGCTTATTGACAGAGTGAAGAAAAGTAAAATTCTGAAAATTGATGAGTGCACAGATGTGGCCTTTGTAAGCCACAGCTACGAAGGAAAAATGCACAAGGATATGTTGTTTTGCTCGTCAATGGAGGGAACATGCACCGAACGGAAACATTTTCAACAAGCTTGACAGTAACATGCAAAAAGAGGGACTAAGGTGGGAAAGCTGTGTATCTGTATGCACAGATAGAGCTGGACCTATGCACGGGGCAAAAAAGGCTTAAAAGCCTACGTGTTGGAAGTAGCTCCCTATATGAAATTTTTGCACTGCATAGTCCACAGGGAACTACTCGCTAGCAGGTGTCTGGAGCCAGAGCTTTGCGATGTTCTCCAAACATCAGTTAAGCTTGTTAAATTGGTTGCGCAGTTTGTGGACTAGTTTGTGGGGGATAACCGTGTTAAAGGCTGAACTGAAAACCACAAACAGCTCTCTCACATAGGTGTTAACCTGACCCAGGTGAGGAGGGCCGTGTGGAGAGCTGTGTTGACCGCATCCTCTGTCAACCTGTTTGCTCGGTAAGCAAACTGGTGTTGGTCCAGGTCAGCAGTGATCTCAGATTTTATTTGAGAGAGGATGAGTCTCTCAAAACATTTGGCCATTATAGGGTGAGAGCAACTGTGCGATAGTCATTAAGGCAGCTCACTGTACCTTTCTTTCGGACTGGGACGATGGTGGCTGATTTCAGGCAGGTGGGGACTGCAGACTGCAGTAGCGAGAGGTTAAAGCTGATGGTGAAAAGTACTGCTAGCTGGTCTGGGCACGCCTTGAGGATTCTGTCCATGACTCTGTCTGGACCAGCTGCTGTCCTCGCGTACTACGTAGGGTGGACCTGACATGATGTTGGTCCAGCTGAATGGAGTCTTCCTTCCCTGGTAGTGCCGGATGTGTGTCAGCAGCGGTCTGGCGGTTGAATTGGGAAAATAAGAGAGTCATCCATGCCTTCATCACCTCAAGACTAGATTAACTCCTTATAATATAATAATACATTTTATTTATAACACACTTTACATTTGGATCAAATCTCAAAATGCTACAAGGTAGAAGCAGATAAAAGCACCAATAAAAGAAAAAGGTTTTTGTCATTTTTGAGCCTGTTCACATGGCTGTGGAGATCAGCTCTCACAGCCTGCTCCCGATTTGGACAAAAAATCAACCATTTGTCCAAACTTAGGGCTTTCTTGTGCCGTATTTGGATGACTTGTAATAGATCCATTCAACTTGTAAATATTCCTGTGGCTAGAGAAATCCCAAACAGAAGAGCCCTGAATTGAAAAAAATTGCACATTAAGGCAAAATGGGCAAGTGTTTGTGCAGTGCGCACCACTTGGATATTGTGGACACAACCGGAGTTTCTGTGATCAGCTCTTCTCTGTAGCAGAAGTGCTGCTGAAAAAAGTATTGGAAAGTTTTAACCTCAATTTTCTATGCCAGTTAATGCTCTATTAAGATCGTTGTCGGTCCATTAAGCCTGTCTTGTATCATTGTACTGTGGAATTTTTTGGAAGTTTTCAATTACTTTCAACTTTGAGAAACTGCGCTCTCCTGAAGCAATTGAAACAGAGAGGGTGAGAAGAACGGATTTCATCATTGCGTCTACCGATTTATTTCCTGATTCTAGACGTTCACTCCCATCACAGTCAACTCCTCAAAACGTTCTTGCCCATCAACATCTCTGGGCTTGTGTGTAACGGGCTTTTTCCAGAAATGTGCATTTGAAGCGTTCTTCACCTTGATTGATAAAATATCGTCAAAAATGTCAACTATGTTTCCATGATCCTGGAATCGAGAAAACCTTCTATAGCAGTACAACTCAAACTCTTAACACTGTGTACCACCTCAGAATATATCCGGCTCTCCAAGTACAACCAATATGAAGAATGTAAAAACACATTAGTATAAGTAGGTAAAGCTATTGAGCTAAAAGTAGTTCAAACAGGAGGAAATATTTTCCCAATAACAATATTATTTATTGTTGGCTAGTCAGTCACAACCACACAAAGATC
This sequence comes from Lophius piscatorius, assembly GCA_009660295.1. Taxonomy (NCBI): domain Eukaryota; kingdom Metazoa; phylum Chordata; class Actinopteri; order Lophiiformes; family Lophiidae; genus Lophius; species Lophius piscatorius. The sequence continues at coordinate 25,159 of VRLP01004075.1, forward strand.
GAAGGAGTAGCACTAGAACTGGCGCTTAAACTCTTTCGCATAATTATAATGCAAGGGGCAGCCCCCACCCACATACATACGCACACAGAGCAGGTGAGAACATTAACAATAACAACTGTAAGTCCCTGTAAATGCACATTTCAAATGTGATGTAACTAGAGTCATATCTACTTACTGTTTTTCGCCATTTGCTGCCGGTCGATATTGTTGATTCAGGGATGCTGCTGTGTTCACTGTATTCCACTCCAGTTTCTAAAACGGCGCCAACAATATTCTCCTCCTGATCCACACTTCTTTTTCTAAAAGGCTTACCGTTTGAAGCCACTCGTGTCGACTATGTAGCAGGCTGATGGACGTCTAAACAAAAAAACTTAAAAGCTTTTTAAAAAGCTAAACTTATTTTAAAACCCATTTCATTTATTTCATGGTTACAATATTTTTATTTCATTCCTCATAGTATTTTGATAGTAATATACGTTTTTTAACTAATCTTTTTTAATTTAGTAAATGTAGGCAATATCAAAGATTTCTCCACCTACCACCAGAGGGAGCCCGCATACCACAAGTGGTGCACGTACCATAGTTTTTGAACCACTGTTCAATAGCATTAATAGCACGGTGCTAGCGGTCTCCTATCTTGTGTTTGTGTCATCCCTTCTAACACCTCCCTGATTCATAAATTGTAAAAACAAATCCATCTGTTTCTGGAATGCTCACTTGTACAATATCCACTTCCTCTAATATTCGTTGCCAGATAATTTTGGTGAAATACTGCTATCCCTCTCCTCACATAGAAACTATATTCAAATACAGTCAGTGAGCCATGCTAGCAGGGCTAGTGAGAGCTGGGGAGAGGAAGTGACTGCAGGTACAGCATGATTGACAGATTTCACAGCAATTCATAACGCTTTCAGAACACATAGCAGTTACTCATCAACAGCTGGCAAGCACAACTGTTGGGTGGCAATTCACCGTCCTCCAAGCGCCGATTGCGAGAACATGAGAGTTTAGTTAGAAACACAAACACAAACAAAATCTATGGCGTGTTCATTTCAATTATTTGTTTGTATGTATTGTACATTTGCATCTGGATGGTCAGCCCTGGCGGCTGACAGAAAAAAAACATGTCGCAAAATTAAAAAGTTAGTCTGGATCCCTCAGTCTCAAGAAAGAAGCCTGTTATTTCAACATGATTCAAAAGTTCAGGTATGTCAATATGAAGTATAAGCACAATCTGCACAGTGGAAAAGCCCTCATGCCAGCATTGGTCAAGCAGATGTTTTGGAGATTCTCCTTTGTAAACTGTGATCATTGGCTTTCTTGTGAACTTTTACAAAAGTTGGCAGACGTTCAAGAAATATATAGCTGGTTACTCAGCAGAAAAATACATGCACTAAATGCAGGTGGAGCTGATTATTAAATAATGCACATAAGGAATTTACCTGCCTTATTCATCCTGAAAATTTTTCTCCCCATCTCACTAATGCGTGCCCAACATTAGTGACGCTCTATCACACACTTGGCGGCGTTTTTCTCTTAGCTCATTTCAGATTTGGTCAATTAAAATATGAGTTTGTGAGAGAGTTTCTGGCATTTGCTGTTGCAACTGCCAAAAGACATTCTTACATTTCATAAGCAACATTGACAATCTGACCATAATAGAAATATTTTACTCTCCTGTAGGATCCCTTGTTCCGTCAACTTTAATTGAACTGAAAGACTCCCGGACTTCCCCAATATGCTCTGTTAGGAAGGTGCTCATTAATGATCCTTGAAAGTTGAATTTGATGCAACCGGACTTCTGTTTAGACTGGAAGAACTTTTACCTCTCTCCAAAAATGCTTTCTCAGTTCTAACTGACTGGTGGAGAGATCTGAGATTAAATTTTATTGTTGTGTTCTGCAGCCCAGGTAAATTTTAAGATGAATGTTCAAGAGAGCACCTTTGAATTAATGAAGAGCTAATGAAACCTCATTAGATCATTTTTCTAACTGGTTTTGTTTAGGAAACCAAATGTGCCATTTGGTAATATAATGGTTAATAATGTTTTTATTATTATTAAATGCACACGTTGAAAATTTCAAACTTTTAAAAGGATGGATTGCTTCAATAATGAAGCAATCCATACGGGTACTTGACGGCATTTAAAGGCACAAGGCCAGCTTTTAAGATATGGTATGCGATTTTTCTATTGCCTGAAAATCAACCGTTTAGGAGATACGAGATTTGCTCCCACAGCAACAATATGAATGGTAGTGAAACTGCCTGAAGGGAAATTAAGACTGAATTTTTTGCAGATGAAGTAGCGCAGATCCCGCCGCTGATTAAATATAGTGGTTTTGGTTTAATGTAGATGGCTTCCTTCACTCTTCTCTCAAACCATTATCCTCTCTGTTCAAAATGTGTTGTGATGTTTTCTTCAAACGAGTCCATGTCCATTATCCTTGAGCTTGAGATGGACTATCATATTTAGCCTGCTCTCCTGTGTTGGGCCAAATCCTTGTGGAGTGGTTGCTATGTCTCCAATATGTATAGATCTGTACTCTCCTCACTGCATTGAACCACATTAACCACAGGGCTCAGTTTGGGTTCAATGTTTGAAGTAAAGCGGGATGTTTGGAGAAACATCCAAACATCCCCTAGGAAGTTCTTTAGAAACTCCAGCCATATATGGGATTACATCGTTTTTGCGCCTGTCCATCTTTTGTTAAGTTGAGTTGTGCTTTACTCAAGGAGATCTATCTTGTATATATCATATTATACTCTAATATTTCATATATTCCGCACTAGGGTGGGGGTCGGCAACCCGCGGCTCTTAGAACCCTCTTCAGTTGCTCTCTAGACCTGTCAAAAAAAACTAAAACTACATTCAAAACATGCAAATAAATAGCGAATAGATCAACTAGACTCTAGTTGATCTATTCGCTATTTATTTGCAGTTGTAGTTTTAGTTTTTTTAGTGGTTAGTCTAGTAAAGTGCATTATAAATTAAATGTATTATTATTATTATTAACTAGTAACTAGACTTTAGTTTTAGTGGTTAGTCTAGTAACTAGACTAACCACTACATCAGCCTTTTGATGTAGTGGTTAACATTTCTCCAACTAAATTATGCATCCCATCCTATATCTACAGCCCAGTGCCCTTCCCCGCTGGTGGCTAGTCTGTCCCCGGGTAAGCTAACCCAGGATAAATCAAAAAAAGGGGGAAAGTCACTGAGAAAAATAGGGAGTTTAACGCTGGGTGGACAGATTACTTTGCTTCTCTTCAAACGTTGCTGGTTTACCGGTATGCTTGATACATGGCGACAAATGATCAAACAACCAAAAATGTAATGTTGAAAGACATTTCCACACCAAGCACGTTGCAATTTGCTGAAAGGTACGAAGCTGGAGAGGAGCGAAAAGGAACACCTTCATAACTGCTGCGCCTAGCTGAGCAGAGCAAACAGTTTCAAGAAGTGGTCAACAAACTCAATCACAGGTATGTGGCAACTCAGGAGATAGTAGTGAATAGTGATAGTGAAAATCCTTTCACAGATTGAGAGTTAAATTAAATAATCGTTTATTAAAATATTAGTAATCGGCAATGAATATCATTCAAAAACAAATGTAAGATTGTTCAAAAATTTAGAGATATGCCTCTCTCTGCATAGACCGTCAAGTACAGGGCTGTTAAAATGGCAACAAACATCACCAATCAGCAAATTGAGGAAATCAATTTAGCTCCAGCAAACACAATTGCCTGTTCCGGTACTTTGTATTTCATCTCAGAAACGAATATTGAAAAACGAGAAAACGAGTGGTGGTTTGATTTTTCGTTTTGAGATACAAGAATTCAAATTGAATTCTGTATGACCTTAGAAAGCATTGCTTTCTAAGCATTGCTTTCTAAGGTCATACAGTAAGCATTGCTTTCTAAGGTCATACAGAAAGCATTGCTTTCTAAGGTCTTTACTCTTAATATGAAATGCGTCAGCAAACCTGAAATCGAGAATCTAAACGCTGACACACACAGAACCACAACATTAACACCAGTTGGTGGTTCTAATGTTGTGGTTGATTGGTGTATATTCTACACAGCCGGAAACTGATGTTATTCCCAAAATGTGTACATGTGTACCATAATAACATCATCGATTTTGCTGTAGTTCTTCATATCGAATTGATGATTTATGTTTTGGCGTATCAGCAAACTGACGGTGGCAATTGACACTCTTAATGAAGATCCATGCTGGAGATGAAACCAGTGGTTTAGGTGGTTTATTGTTATAGTAAAGCTCACAGGTGGATTGGACTCCAGACTGCAGCTGTACATTTCTCATGCTGCCCTATGGTGACATGGACCATCGTAAAATAGAATGTTTTGATTTGTCCAGCAATATGAATGATCGGTGTGTGTATTAGCAAGTATAATCAAGATTAATCTGATTACAGAGCTGCTAATGTATTTCCTATTTCCCATGATCTGAACAGCTTGAACAGCCACATGTATGCAATATACAGTATATATCTATTTCAAAGGCATAAGGGATAATCAATTTTGGGAATAATGCCTGCTAATTTTTAAAGTAAACTGCTTTCCTTGGTGTTCGTTTATCAACTTCTGAAACTATCTGCCTTTTTCTTCTGCTTATCATTGTCATAACGAGTATCTATAATATAATTGTAAACATAGAATCAGAATAAATAACCTCAGCCAATATTTGTAAGTAATCCAAGTGCACATAATCCTTCATGCACTGAAGTGTATAACATCCACGTGCATGCACAGTGCATTGTCTAAATTCATTCTTAACATATAAGCTAGTATTGTGGGATGTGGGATGTATTATTCCCTAGACGGACCAAAATATGGAAGACGAATAAGGAAAGGGTATCTTGCCACAAAAGGAGTGCATGCAGTAGAAACACAAATTGGATCAGTGCTCAAGTATGTAACTGTCACCACCTTGATATTATACATAATTATATCTATTATAAGTAAAGCTGATTGCATGGGTCACAAGCTTCATATGGATCAGAATGAAAAACTGGTCAAGTTTGGGGTTGTCCATGTTACAGCCATTGATGGCTTTAGAAAAAAGGTTGTTGCCCACTCTATGATGCCTATTAAGAACAACCTTATCATCTGTGGAGAAGTTTTCAGGTAATACCCTGTGTTAAATTATCTTTTACATAAATATCTTATTAAAGCAACTATATCAACTATATTGAGGTATTTATTCAAAGATGTTATTCATTTTGTCCATATTGCCTTGTGCTACATCAGACCAGTGTGTTACTTCAGAGATTTGCAGGCATTATTCCTAAATTTGATTATCCCTTATGCCTTTGAAATATTGCATACTGTATATTGCATACATTTGGCTATAACCTTCATATTGGAATGTGACCAAATGATAACTGCTGAACATCTATATTGAAATTAATATTATATGGGTTAAGTTTATGAAGTTTTGAATAAATTAAAACTGACTTTTTATACACATACCTATGTGCAAGCACCTGCTTGCTTGGTATGTGGGACCAGGTACGAGTTGACCATAGCAAAGAGTTTTATGTTACACTCTTCATGCAGGCGCTATTGTCACCTCATCGACATTACCTGGAAAGACAGCCTTACTTAAAGACTTCATCCACAAGGGTACAGTTAAATGTTTGTGTGGTTGCTTCAGCACCACTGCTTGTTGGAGCCTGATTCGATTATTACGTTAATATTATTTTTTGCCTCAACAAAAAAATAATAGTAATAGCAATGCTGCTGAACTGTCCGTAATAGACACATTACAAGTATATCCTTACTGTTTTGTTGTGTGATGAGCATGTTTTATAATTCGGTTCATTTGGGAAAATGGTCCAAAAGCAGAATTACTGGTAAAACTGTGTAAGTACCAGCTCTGCGTAGTGTACATAATACCAATGAGGTGGTAAGTATGCAAATGTCCATGATAATGTGTAATCCTGGGGAGTTTGTCAATTTAAAGATTTAGTTGGAAGTCTGCATTAGGTCCACTTTTCCCAAATGGAACGTAGCATATGTTTTTATGAACCAATCAGTACAAATGAACAGATAACAGATTTTTGTTTAGAATCTCATTGTCGAACAAATCTTGCCTGAAGTCAACAATAGCGTCAACTATCCGCTGAAGACAGCCCTTCTATAGATGGTGGATCAAAATGAACTTGACATGGATGACAGTCTTTTGAAATATTGTGCGTCCAACCTGACAGGCAGTCAGGTTGGACGTTGTTGTGCCAGTTGGGCTAGTGCCAGTTGTGTTGTTGTGCCAGATTGGTCTCACAAGGGTGGTTGAATCATTGAATACTCACGGAATTCCAGGTGAAATAAACTACTGATGTGAAGATTAAAATAATTACAGCCTGAACTTGTGCGATTCCAACGTAATGTTTTTCAATTTTCCCAGGAAAAGGTGTGCCTAATGACCACCACTGACTTTTACTCAGTCTTTTAACCAGGGCTTTGAATTCCAAAAGTGTGATCTACAGATGTTTATTTGCGAAAATAACTTTTTTCATCATCTGCACAAAGACAGACAGAAAGATAAATTAATGTACTTTATTAATCCCAAATTGGAAAATTCTTTAGAAAAATCATCACATCACCTTCTTTTAACAGGGATTTGGCATTTAACAGTGATTTAGGCTCACCCTATCTTTGAAATGTTTTGGATAAAATAGCTCTAGGAGGTGGGAGGCCTGAGGACGTCCGCTGTGCAGTTGAACTTGTAGCTGCCGCAGGTATTGTCAAGAATGAGAAACGCTGGCCAATTATATTGGATGCTGATGAGTTTCCTCATCCTCACCATGGACTTCGTAGTGGCCTCGGAGTATGATCCAATGGGCTTAAAATCCCAGTTGCTCCAGGAAACAAGGCCACGTTTGTGTCATCCGTGATGAACAGACTTTGGGCTGACACCTGTCAAGAAGTTTTTTTTAGTCAAGTAATCGCTAATGTTCCCCAAACCTCTAGCAACAAATATTTGTCTGTGGCCACTAGGAAGGACACATCTCTAAATGCATAATATTTAAATGAGGTTACAGTATTTAAGGAAAACTTCTGCCGATAAACTTCTGAATGTCCCTACATGACAACAGCCCCACTTACCTAGCAGGGCTAAGCTTAAAGGCCAGCTCCAGAGACTGTCGCCCTGCAGTAAAGCAATTAATAGTGGTTGCTGAAATTTCTTACCTGAAATGTGCAACTGAGCTTTTCTGCTGTTATGTCCATTTCCCTCAGGCACACTCGTCTGCTTTTTCAAAAAACGGCGTTCTGCTCCATATTTAATTGCTCCTCATCTGTTCTCCACATCCATTCGGTGCAGTGCCGTGTAAATTACAATATCCGGTTTCATAAAACTAAAAAAAAAACAGCCTTTTTTAGAAATTTTCTATAATTCCTCTGTGGTCGTGAAAAGGAAAAAATGATTTTCAATTATGATATTTGTATTTAAAAATGAAAATCAAATTACCACTCGTGTCCCTTTATTTTCAAAATTTGCTTTTGAAACGAAAAAGAAAATACCAAAACATACACGGACATGGTCAGAAATACGTATTTATAACGTAAAGTATTATTTTTTTTGGTTTCAGAAAAGAATATTGAAAAAAAAAAAAAGAGTGGTAATTTGTGTTTTCGTTTGAGGTACAGGAATCAAAAATGAAGAATAAAGTGTTTTTCCTTTTCAGGATCAAATAGGGGTGAGGGAAATTCAAAAAAATTATTTCATTATCATTTTCTACTTTCAAAAAAATAAAATCACGAGAAGACAGAAACGAAATACAAATTTGTTTTTCGTTTTCTGAGACCAGTTGTGGTCGTTTACAATCGCACCGATGAGGGCGGTGCTCCTGCTCAGATCGCGGGAAATAGGAAATACATTAGCAGCTCTGTAATCAGATTAATCTTTATTATACCTACTAATACACACAACGATCATTCATATTGCTGGACAAATCACAACATTCCATTTTACGATGGTCCATGTCACCATAGGGCAGCATGAGAAATGTACAGCTGCAGTCTGGAGTCCAATCCACCTGTGAGCTTTACTATAACCATATACCACCTAAACCACTGGTTTCATCTCCAGCATGGATCTTTCATTAAGAGTGTCAATTGCTACCGTCAGTTTGCTGACACCAAAACATAAATCATCAATTTGATATGACGAACTACAGCAAAATCGATGAGTTATTATGGGACACGTGTACACATTCTGGGTATTACATCAGTTTCCAGCTGTGTAGAATATACACCAATCAACCACAACATTAGAACCACCAACTGCTGTTAATGTTGTGGTTCTGTGTGTGTCAGCGTTTAGAACCTCGATAACAGCATGCATTTTGTTGGCAATGCCCCAGTCATCAGATAACTTTGTGTGGAGTTCAGATATATTGTCCGCTGTTTTCTTTACAGCTACATGAGTTGTGTCCAGATTACAAGCCTGCATCCGCCAGTGTTGATCAATGAAATGTCCTGACACAGTCAAATATACTTCAGTTGTTCTTGATGTCCACATATCAGTGGTTACAACCACACTTTTGGCAGAGTATATGGAGCCTTTCAGGGCTGTTTTGACTTGTTCGTACAGCTTGGGAATTTCACCCAACATCAAGGCTTTACTACTAGGGGTGTTGTATCTGCGATCCAACACCTTCCTAAAATGACAAAAACCAGCATCCTCCACAAGTGAAACAGGTTGCAAGTCAGTAACAATCATCTTAACGTAGCTCTCTGTGATATCTCTAGCTCTTTTGGAATCATTTGAAAGTCATTAAAGTTACCAAATTACAAAAAGGGAAATCAAAATGTTACAAAAATGTAATCATCATGCAGCAAAATGTAAAAATACAGTTTATATACCGGTCTATTTAGATATTTTGTTCTAAGCTAAGATATCTTCATCTAAAAATGAAAGCATTTCATAGTGACATTCTAGAAACAAAAGAAAATTAAACAGTGGTGAACATGGCTTCATCCAGGATTCACACAGCTCAATTGCATATTTTCAATAAAATAATGGTTCATTAAATTTTTTATCACTTATAACATATTAACTGTCTCTTGTACCTGGATATTCTTTGCCCTTCATGTAACTCTCCTGCAATGTTTTCTGACGGACAGCAGTTGGCGCAGGGGGCTTTCAGGCTTGCTGGTTTTCTTCATGGCGATGTTTAGCCTGTTTAAAAGTGTCAGGGTGCACTGTCTTTAAGTGCTTAAACAGGTTGCTAGTGTTGCTGCTATGTGGCATAACTTTATTGCAGACGGCGCACACGGCATTACCTTTGGTCATGGGTGAAATATAGGATCAAACTACGATTCTTTTTCTCTCTCAGCCATCCATGCTGCTGCCGCCGCACTAATGTGCTTACTCACTCTGAGCAGCGGAGAAGGGATTGATGCAGTGGTGGACTGAGGCTGCGCAGTGAGCATTTGGCCCTGATATCTGATAGGCTGCATTAATCATGTAAAACGGAAGACCATGTAAAATACGCCCAGGCTGATCTTCACACTTAAATGTAATGCTTAAAACTGTCAGAAGTGAAAGAAATTGCACGTTTTGTATAAGCACAGTGGTATCGCAATATTTAAAAACGTATCGACTCCAAAAAATCGACCGTGCGGCTATGGAAGTATCGATACCAGCGTATGGATACGCCCATCCCCATTCCAATGAAGAGCTGCTGTCTTGTTTCCTGTTTTGCGGAGTTTGTACTGCAAACTACAGAGTGAGTCTCACACAAGCACAAATGCACACACTCTGTCTCTTGTCTTGAAGAAGAATCAGGGCCTTTGTGTTGCCACCACTGCCGTGTAACTGGACAGCCTGGTGGTTCACTCTGACTGACATTAAAAATCGCATTGTCTTTAACACTTTGATTTATGTTAATTATCTGTTTTGCTAATTTATTTAGTTGTTTTGAGTAATTGGTTGGTTAATTAATTATTAGTTGATCATTTGATAGATTTCTTGTTAATTTTCATTAGTTGGTTAAATTGATTTGTTTTGAAATTGATTATTTGGTTGGTCTACTTAAGTAATTTTGTATATGCTTTTTCTATTTTTCTTTTTTTACCACATTTTAATTGTTTTTTCATGGGCTTTATCGGGAGGCAGCTCATCCCCCTGTTGATAGATATCCTTCTCGGTCCCCATTTTGCTTTTGGTTTGGTGTGCAGTGTTCACGGATGGTTAGTTGTGTTTGGATTCCTTCCCCTTTTGTCTCCTGGCTGCTGTGGTAGGCCAAAGTCCTGTCCTTAGCATCCTTATTTTAATGTGGCTATTTTAGAAACTGATTTAAATTAAAGTAAACTATGAATCATTTTATTGATTAATATATTTTTGGGTTAAAAGGAAATCTTATCTCCGGCCTATGTGTAAAATGAACTTGTGTTTCCTTCCTATAAATAACTTGGAGGTATTAAAAACATTAAAACCGTTTCCGGGGCTGAAATTCCCCTGGTTGCGTTGTCATTATCAAAAATGGTAATAAAATAACTCAGATCTCCTTCACCTTACATCTGCCCTCCTACTACCACCTCGCCCCACAATGTTGAGCAAACAGTGCTGCTATGCATATATGGGAACTCTGATGGGCCGCAGGAAGAAATCAGTGAGTTGATACTGCTAAAATACCAAACACAGGCTGAAACATTTGTGAGGCTGTTATGAACTGTGTGGAGGAGGTGGCAATTGCTGCTAGGCACATTGCTAGTGCAACACTGAGGAAATATTTACATGCAGAGTGATTGTATTAGAAACATTGAAAATTAGAATTTCTCCAACGAAACAAGTGCGGTAAGCAAGAAACGCGTGGACAACTTGCCAGGTGACGTACCAAAACTAACAATGTGAGCTGATGATAGTTATTTTAAATTGACCATGCAAACATTTAAGATAATATAGCCACTTTATCCATATTATTAACTTCAATAAAAAAATGCTATGCAACGGCTAGCAAAGGGTCTCCTCATAGAGCTGTTAATTTATTCTGTTGACTGGCAGTGTAAATTTGCGTATAACTATTTAGTCTTGTGCTAAACATTTATATTTATATTCATATTTAGTTTTTACATTTAAACTTATATTCAGCATTAACATTTAGATTAAAATTTAATTATTTAAAAGATATTTCCTAGAAAGGTAAATATGACTTTCATAAATATTGCAGTAAATGTGAAAAATTAATAAGCATACCTTTCGTCAAACCTGTCACTCGCCAAATCAGAAACTGCCACGTCATCAACCGGAAGTGATGCCACATTCACCGGCTGCCCGCCCTCTCGTCCAATCAGATCGGCCACATCACCGGAAGTCCCGCCTCAATGAGGAAGTGTGAGGGGACCCTCCCTAAGGGGTGAGTTTAGCTCCTCCCCCTCATCCAAACAGCACCTGCCACGTCATGACATCATCTCATTCACGTGACTCTGCCACTCTCCATGTTGTTAGTTTCCCGCCATGTCCGGAAGTGTCTTCCATATTTGGTCATTTCGGGCAGACAGAGCATGACCTTGAGTATGGGTTATCTTGAGAGTCTGAACCGTTGGTATATACTCCCTCGACCACATGTCTGAGATCTGATATATAAGAGAGACGGTTGGGAGACGGGTCAAGGTTGTTTTTTTTTCAAAAAGTTGAATGAGGTGACGGGAAGAAATCGTCAGGAAGAAAAAACACACACACGCCTCACATCCATACACACACGTGCACACACATCTTTCTCCCACTCGTTCACCACAGATCCACAGACACACACACAAGCACACTTCCATACACACACATACACACGAACATTTATATATTTTTTCATATATTTGAATCTGCCGCCAATGAGAGACGGTGGGTGTGTGCAAATAGAGTTTGGAATGGATAGGAAAGCCAGATCCGATGTAAAAAAAAATATATATATAAAAATCGCCCCAATGCCTCATTTTCGACTTCGTCAACATGGCACAGGCAGCGAGACAAATCAACTCTAACATGTTCCCTGACACAAGCGTGGAAGAAAGCGAGGCGTTGACAGCGCGATGAGAGAGAATGAGCTAGGCAGTGAAGCAGCGAAGAGAGAGGGCCTTACAACGACAGAGTGTTGAAGCTGTCTCTGAGAATGCCATGCTCTTTCTTAAATCAGCGAAATGCCTGTGACAATGATTGAACATTCTGAAGAAGTGTTGGACCCTCCTCGCAAGCGTGTGAGGTACCTGCGTTGAATCCAGCTACCTCCAGCGGGAGAATTGGTAGGGAAGTGGTCTCTGAGACCTTATGGACTGTTGGGGCTACGTCTTCCGATATGGTTGAGCTTTGTCTCTACCAACAGGATGAGAGCGAGGAATTGGTGCCTCTGTCCTCCCTGGCTACCATGACTTCCACCGACTAGGAGAAGTTGATGCTCCTGACGAAGCCTTTTCTCATAGGGAAAAAAACAAACACTGATAAAGAAGAGAAGGAAAAAGGAAGGGACTCCCCTAAATGTGTGAAGGCGCAGACTTACCCTGCTCCCCCCTACCCCCCTGATGATGGATTGGCGCACGATCACGGTCCCTCTTAGTGCTGTATGGTTATCCGAACCCCCCGTGTCTGGTCATTGGTAATTCCGTGCCAGCCTCCACAGGTCAGGGAAAAATGAAACGGTCTTCATCTTGGACTCCTTCAATTCGGAATAGGGTGTCTTTCAGAAAATTGATTTCCACACCACTCACGGCTTGGCTGGATGTGATGGGAGAAATGGGGGACAAAATCATGGTCCTTTTCCTCCATTGCCGTGAATGGAAAGACACTCTGGAGATAAGAAGAACTCTCACTTTCTAGACCACGCCCTCTTACCCAGCCCTCAGCCACCACCCCATCTGCTACGTCAATCTGCATTCCGAATATAAAGACGGATCATCACCCACTGCGTACAGTTTCTAAAGAGAAAACAAAAGAAAAGAGCACCCAAGCAGACTGATATGGGCATGTTCAGAGTTGTTGGATATATTTGCAGACTGATCCCAGGGGATATAGAATGTGACCGCCCCAGGCCTCAGGGACATATCCACCCAGTGCCGATTATCTACCGAGGCGAGGGTCAGCCCAAGATAGAGGATTTGGTGCCCGTGGAAGATTGGCCCTATGTAGTCAGCACATTGCCTCTTTCGTTGAAGAGCCCTGCATGAAGGGCTCCCTCCAAGATCCACATCAGTGACTCCACCTCCACCTCCTTTTCCTTCTTCTCCTCTAAAGGAGGCTGTCTCGGAAGACAAGTCTGACGGGTGGCTGACACCAGTTCGGATTGACGTGGTAAATACCGGAGTACTCCAACTGATCTACTTGGCCGTTAACCAGTACCAGCACGACACTTGCAATGGATGTATAACCAATCATCTAGCCAATGACCACACCAGTGTCTCGACCCGCTCGAGGAAGGCTTTATCAGGGACAAGCTTCACAACCTGATCGAGACATTGTATACGCCCCGATTTATTAAGTGCATCCAACGGCTGCTGGACTTGTGTGGTATTAAGCTGGAGAAGAAGAGAGTCGAAACTGTGGCAAAGACTCTTTTAATTGATTTAAAAACAGTTACTAGCATCACCGACGTCTTTTGATAGACTGTATAACAGTAACGACGATCACGTCGATGGTGGCGTGGTGAAATTCAAACATCTTGGGCAGGTGTCTGAATATTGGAACAGTAACTAGTTTGCTTTTTTGCGGGGGGATCTCGAGTAAAAATGGGCAATGCTTTAGAAAACTGGTGTCCTATGTAGATAATGCGATTGTCTTTGCCAGTTAATAGAAATTTTGGATGGGGTTATAAAAATAGACTTTCCCCCACTGCAAACACAAATGCGGACATTCAGCAGTTGGAAGACATTTCGGTGAGAGTCTGCACTTTTTCTGTGGAAACTCCCTGAGACATGATGAATGAATTCCTATCTTTTTACGGATCTAGTTTGTCTGATACCTTTGGAAAAATTCTACAAGATTATTCTAAAGAGGAAATACATCCCAGTCATATCTTTACCCTTACTCAGGCAAGTGTTTCAAAACCTGTATAGTACTTTTCCCATCAGAAAAAGTATGTTAAAAAATAATTTTAAGAAAGGGGATCTGATCAGAATATCCAAATTGAGAGGAGCGTTTTGATAAGAAATACAAACGAGTTTCACGGACGAGGTGTTTAGAGTGTCCGACCGCCTCTTTCGCTTCTCTCCGTGTACAAACTCAGAGATTATGACGGGGAGCCTATCGAGGGGTCGTTTTACGAGGCAGAGTTGCAGAAAATGAAAATCGATCGTGACAAAACATTTTTGTGGACAAAATTTTGAAACTAAGCGTTGTCAAGTGTGAATAACAGGTTCTTGTACGCTGGAAAAACTGGCCCGAGAAATTCATCAGCTAGGTCAAGCTTTCGAATTTGAAAAGTATCTACATAAAACACCGTGGCCGAGTCTAACATCGATCATTTCACAGAATGCTACACATGGATCATGGATCAGACGGTTTTAGCGAAGGGTTTTACGTCACCCTAAAACGGATTGCGACAGGAACGAGGGTATAATACCATCAATTTCTTTCTCCGGCTGACACCCGATGTGTACGGAGATTTTTCTCCATCCACTTTGATACGTTGATATTGTTCGCGAGCTTGAAGATTATTCACAGCAGATATAGGGATATTGTGTTCCGCCAACGTAGTCAAGAAATTCATCCATCCATGTGGCTTTGCGCTCCGTGTATTTGATTTATATGACACCGATAGGTTTTTATTAAATCGATCATATGAGACTCTTTCCTGATTTGTCCATTATGAATAAATTCCCCTTTGGGAGTCCACCCTTCATCACTCTCGGATTTCTAAATGACGGGTTGACTCCTCACCTCGTTGTTGGGATTGTCGTTTGACAAGTCACGCTGCAACGTCAGCGTCACGTGCCGTTCGTCGTTTTGACCTTACTTGATAGGGGTGAGGTTTCGCTGCATTAATGCGGCGTATTTTTTAATTTCATCATAAGGGTTCAATCCTGCGTCGTTTAATATACCTCTCAGTCCGGGGAGCAATGCGAAAGGATGTCTTTACGTTTCTGCAGCGTAGCATGGTAAACAGTGTTCAGTAAGGAAGCGTTCCTTTTAATACGCGTCGAAATGATGTGTTTTTATTTTGGTTTGAGGAGGTAGACCGCCGGCCACTGATGAGGAAGTATACCCGTCCTCAGCCTGTAACGTTCTGGACACATAGCTGTGAGATCTACTAATAAATATCTATGTGGTTCTTTGGTGGCGTCTTCAAAACTTTACAGGAACAAAAGTATTTTGAGAGGTGAAAATCTGATTAGCTATTATAGTCATCTGCAATTCATCCCGAGGGTTTTTAAACATCACCAGATAATTGCTTTTCAGACTCATGGTGCGGCTGTATTTACCTTGATGAAATACATTGTGGGTCAGCATCATAACGCTCATATTTGTATGATGTCTGTACTGTGTGAAGATTTTGACGACATCCGGGTGATCGGAGGCTTGAAAAATCATATCCTGTATAATAACAAAGTGACTATGATGTTGAGGAAAAAAATTTTCATCTTCGAATGACTCAGGCAGGCCTTTGATGAATTTAATCTTTTTATTCATCCTTTGCAGCTCAGCATACATGGGTTGAAAAGATGTATAAATCCATACAATGTTTTCAGGTGTTCTATTCATGACATGATTACCATTTTCAAGTAGACTTTTTACAAAATAGGTTTTGCCAGATCCGCTCGGGCCAACCAGCAGACATAAGAGACTGAGTCTAGGATCAAAATCAACCTCCTCCATGGCAGCGTGGTGCGACAAAAAGCCGTATTGTTTCATAGGCCGTGGCGAATGCGGCAATATAGAAATTGGTGGTCTTATTCGGGAGCAGTTTGCAACGCTCGTTGTTGAAATGCCACTGTATCATAGCAGTTTTATCATTGAGGAAGCGGAAGTAAATGATGTTGAATTTTCCTAAGAATGCAAATTCTTCAGGCTCAGATTACATGGTTCAAGTTACATTGCTGTGCAATTTTCCCCAGAAGCTGTTGAGACATAGTTTTGCTACTTGACTCTTAGCAGGGTTCACCTCGATTTTCTAAGCGTTTAGCAGACTACCCTGATATACCCGATAATCGCGGATATACTTCTCCCTGCTCTCCTGATCCGTCACTTCTATGGGGTAACCCGACGCCTCCTGGTTCCCTTTGAGAAAGCGGTGTATGTAGTCGACGAAAAAACTGCCGCTGCTTCGATCGAAACTTCTGTGATTTTACCGACTCTATACCCCAGCTCCAGGGCCTTGTTAAATTCAATGCTGACCCAGACCCCCGTCAATCGTTGCATACAGGGACCTCGTTAAGATTGATTTCGACGCAGGTGCGGCGGAGGGTAAACACCAATTTACCGTAGGTCGTTTTGTTTGTTAACACGGGGAAATAGAAGCCGCGCGATGGGTATACAACGGCTAGTTAAAGGAGGTAGTTAAAATCCTTTCGGAAAGCCTTTCTGGTAGAGTCGGCTGCATGTAAACGCTGAATCTGAACGCTTTCTGTTTGAGTTGTATCTGTGCATGCCCAGCGTCGTGCTGAATGCTCCGCTAGTTTTTTTCAGCACCGCAACGCATTTTAGATACGCCAACTTCAAAACAGTACCGTTCTGCATCGGAGAGTGATTTATTCATTGCAACTTTGAAATATTTAAAAATATTTGGAAGGTTAGATGGGCGAAAACTCACTTCTGCTCACGCCCTCTTTGTCGTATTCTTCTTCTGGGAGCTTGTTGCCGGTCGGCACCCAACTCAACAAAGCATTCTCGCCACCTTATGAACGGGGGTGTGGATCGTATGCGCATATGTGAAAGTGTTTCCGATTAAATGGGTCGATGCATGTAAACCCTGGATCGGAAAAGATCAAATGTCATGTGAACAGGCGACCGACATTGCAATTCGGCAAGGTTTAATTCGGAAATGAGAAAAGTGTCCCATGTTTGGTCAGCACGTCTAAATGGGCTTTCATCTCAATGCCAACGATGCACTGATAGGCTGTTAATGGGTCACTGACACACCAACAAAAAAGTAACAGAGTGCTCACTCAGAGTGGCATGGATGTTGGGTAAGCACAACATGCCTTTTCACTCAATAAGCAGCAATGTTTGACAGAAAATAGTTTTCATTGCACTTTAATAATAATAAATAATAATACATTTAATTTATAACGCACTTTAAATTTGGATCAAATCTCAAAGTGCTACAAGGTAGCAGATAATAGCATCAATAAAAAACATAATAATAACTATATAAAAACATGACCAAAAATCAGCAATGTTAATTAAAAGTTATAGGTTCTGATAAAAAGGAAAGTTTTAAGTCCTTTTTTAAATGTGTCAGTCGTCTGTGGAGCCCTCAGATGGTCAGGGAGGGCATTCCACAGAGTGGTGCTGCAGAACAGAAGGTCCGATCGCCCATGGTGCTGAGCTTAGTCCGGGGAAGGAGCAGGTGGTATGAGTGGGTAGAACGGAGGAATCATGTTGAGGTAAGTGGGGTGAGTAGTTCTTTTAGGTAGGGGGTGCATTTGATTTGATTTGATTACTTTGATTCCTGAGATCTTGATATATTTGTTTATCGAAGCATTCTATGGAGGATTTTGTTTTATTTGAGTATTTATTTGAATGTACGTCAAAATGGAAATTGCATTTTATTTTATTTTAGTATGTATTTTTTTTGTTGTTGTTTTGAATGAAAAAGACATTTTGCCCTGAATGTAACAGTATTATGGCTTGTGGCTTGACCGACTATAATAAATTGACCTTTGACTCGTTGAAAACATTTTTTGTGGACCTTTAAGATTTGTATTTGAGTACCCCTGGTCTAAACTCTTTTCCGCCGATGGCCGCTTACCGCCGCCGCTAGGATTACGCACAACCTAAACTATTAACTGCAGATCTGCATCGGACAAGACAGTTTGGTTGGATTGTAAGAAGTTTTCTAATAATCCCCCAAAAGCTGATGTGAATAACCCATCAGCATAATCATCATCCAGTCTGGCGGTGATGTAAGATTGCAGATCCCCCCCCCATTAACTCCAGCTGTATCAAATCACCATGTCATGCCGATGAGACAGCGGCCTTCCCCAGGTGGTCAGAGCTCGCCATAACGTTACTACAATATGATGAAAAATCAGGCACATTATCTGGTGGAGGAATGTTTAAAAGAAATCTTACCTCTTGATGGTTTTTGATATTGTGGTGAAATTAGATTGATTGATTGGGGTGAAGTTGAAGAGGTGGAGGGCACAGGATAATTTTGCACCCGACTGACATTTCCACCTTGAAAATGTGCGTTATTTTGAGGTAAGTGAAAACAGTTTGGGTCTTCATTTGACCACTGAAGGTAATTTTGATGGGTGTGTTTGGGTGATAAATCGATGTACTGGTGTGCTAACTGATTAAGCAGTGAAAGGTTTTCTGCATCGCTGTATACTTTATTTTCTGCAACAGGATCTGAGTCATCTATGAGCAAATCATCAACATCAACTGTTTCTTCCCAATATTGCCCTAGAATGCCATTCAATTCCTCTATAGCTTCCTGAAAATCATTTGGGTATTGTAAAGACTCATTTGACTACAGTTTACTGATGGAAATATCTTATCATTAATGAAAACATCCTGTTTGTGATGGAGTTTAACATTTTGACATTTTCAACGAGTGATTAAACACCTCCTGAGAGGGTTGAGGTCGCTTCTCCTCCCATGTCGGGTTGAACGGCGGGGTGAATGACAGTCAGACGAATGCAACTTCTCCCTCCGGCGTATGTATGTGTTGATCGAAAAAAAAAAATGAACCCTACTATTCTGCATCAGAATTGTGTTTGTGTGTGTGTGTACTGATAATCACCTCGGATCCTCCTCCTGCGACTTGCAATTTGGTGCTTTGTGATTTAACTTTTTAGTATGAGGATACCAGTCTGCATCAGAGTCAAAGTATGTGGAGGGATTACTGCTGATGAGGGGGGCCTCAGCTTCTGACCCCGTAGCCTGATCTTCTGAATCAGTGGTAGGACAGGGGTCAGTAGGGCTGGGAGATGGTTGAGTGTTTTCGGCTTCCTTCACCCCCTCTTTCTCACCTTCCTCCTGCACTGTTTAACCCTCTCATCAGATTAAGCAAGGTGAAAAAAATATTTAACTAATTTTATCATTTTATTAATAGAAATATTATTTTCGTATTTTATTAAACATGAAGAAGATAACGCAGTAACTTTGCTCACATTTTGTGGTGATCCTTTTTTATTTTTTACTTCATTTTCAAATAATTTTAGGAGGTTCTTTCTCCCTCATTTACATATCTTCAAATGACACACACCCCTCCACACGCCCCTCCACAAAAAAAAGAAGAAGATGGCTGACTCTCACCAGAACAGGAATAGAACCATGAAATGAGTAGTATTTACACAATGAAGACAAAAAATGGTTTTGTATACATGGGTTTAAACAGGGAGAGGACCAAAGAATTCAGTTCATTCATTCAATTGCTAACTCGGTAAAAGGTTTTATCATCTTACCGGAAGTAAGGTTGATGAATACGGTGGGGTCTGATGGGATGGGATACGAGGTGGATGGAGTTGTGGGGAATTCTCCACTCAAACCACTGACAGCAGTGGAATACTTTTCAGACAATGGCACATTTCCTTGCAGTGACTGATCAATCGGAGCAGAAAATAGCTGGTAGGGATTCCCTCTGATAAATTCTCTCTCCGATGTCAATAACAAATCTGTAGGTTAAAAACCTAATATAATATTATTCTTGTTATTATTGTTTTATTGTATTCTCTATGACATATATCAATATGAATGTACTTTCCAAAGTAAGATTGGGTGAACTGTATTTCTCCCACTTGTTCTGCTGTAACTGATGAGAAAAGGGCAAGAAAGAAAAAACCCAACTTAAAGTATGTCAGTTGGGAAAAGACAATTCATTTATGTATAAATTTTTCTTGATTGTGATATATATGACTTATATAAAAATATATATTTCATATATATTTAATATATAAAATAATATATATATATATATATATATATATATATATATATTTAATATAGAATAAATATATTAAATTATAATTATATGTATATAATTATATATACAGAAAAACACCTAGAAACTCCCGGTATTCTGAAGCTGTAAAGCCCAAGTTTACCAAGTCAGTGTATATTTAAACAGGAAATTAACAACTTATTTTTCCAAATACAGAAATAAAATGAATATCATATAGTTAGCTTATAAACAGATTAAACAAAAGTTTAGGTTATATTATATATATATATATATATATATATATATATATATATATATATATATATTTTTTTTTTCAAAACAAAGTTTTTCAACTCAACTTATAAGGCCTGGACAGAAGGAGGCAGAACTGCTGCCTGGATCTCAGCAGGAAATGCGATCTCTACAAAAATATGTCAGTTTCTATCATGTTTTCTTTTTTTTTAAATGGAATTAAACTAAATAATTCGTAGAAGCATACCGGGATTCATCTTAGCTTATTCTCCTTGTTTTTCTCAAACATAAAGCCAGCGCAGAGTTCTTGCACCTAACAGTCTGTGTAGGTGTCTCAAGTTCTAGTGCTGGATTCAGATTTCTATTATGCCGGCCACTATATTTTTATAGTGAGCTGTCAAATTATCAGTACTTCATGTTGATAAGATACCTGTGAATACAATGCTGTTTTGTTCAGCAGTAAAATTTCACTCTCCCTGTCGGTTAACAGGTCGTCGAGGGAGTACATTTCGGTCGGAAGAGCTAGTGATATTTTTTGAGTTTAATTGGTCCGTTTGTTGATAAGACGGCTAAGACATGATACTGATACATCACATACATCACCCCCGAGAGTCTTACACCTCCAACATGTGAGAAAGGCTGTGAAAAAGATGTGTGTGTGTCTGGGTTGAATCAGAAGAATGAGCAGTTGCTATTTGTGTGTGGTTATGTGTCTGTGTGTAATTATGGATATATGTGTGATGGATGTGTGATATGTGTGTATGGATGTGAGGTGTGTGGGGCACGAGTGGGGGAAAGATGTGTATGTGTGGGAGTTGGGACGGAAGAATGAAAAGTTGGTGTGTGTGTGTGTATGGATGCGTGCGTGTGCATGGATGTGAGGCGTGTTATATGGAATTGTACTTGTGTGTATGGATGTGTGTCTGTCTGTGTGCGTGTGTATGAATATGAGGCGTGTGTGTCTCTTCTATATATCAGATCTCTGACAGGTGGTCGAGGGAGTATATACCGACGGTTCAGACTCTCAAGATAACCCATACTCAAGGTCATGCCGTGTCTGCCTGAAATGACCAAATATGGAAGACACTTTTGGTCATGGCGGGAAACTAACAAAATGGAGGATGGTAGGAATCACTTGACTGTTATGACAACATCACAACACATGACGTGGCAGGTGCTGATTGGATGAGGCGGAGGGGCTTAAACTCACCCCTTAGAGAGGGTACCCTCACACTTCCTCATTAAAAAGGACTTCCGATGACCTGGCTGATTCTGATTGGACGAGAGGGCGGTCATCCGGTGAATGTGACGTCACTTCCGGTTGATGACGTGCATCTTCGGATTGGGCGAGTGACAGGTTTGAGGAAAGGTATGCTTATTAATTTTTAAAGTAATTTGCGACAGCGAATTGTCCAAGCGCAGGATAAGCCAAAATTTAGGCACGTTAGAAATGCAGTGGCTTTTTCCAAATAATAATTCCCTCAAAACATAGTCTTGGTATGTCATCTTGACAGATGAAAGAAGACAGAGACTTGGTGGTGGAATGAAAAGGTTCAGGAAAGGATATGTAGGAAAGGGTTGGGGATGAAAAAGTAGGATGGCACAATACATGAAAGTGCAGAACGAGACATAGAATAAAGTTAAGAGTGGGGTAGCAAAGGATAAAAAATAAACCCATGATGAGATTTATTAGAGATTTGGCACTAAGGAATGAGAGAATAGCTTGTACTGGTGGCGAAACAAAGATCGAGTTGGGAAGGATGTGCAGATGGGTGATTAAGATGGAAATGTATTAACAAGTGAGGAGAGTGTTAGAGGAAGATGGAATACTTTGGAGAACTGGTGAGGGAGAGACAGGTAGAGATTGTGAGAATAGTAAATCAAGAAGTTCAAAAGATCCGTAAGGATGAAGTGGGAGCAGCTTTAACGAGGATGAAGAATGGAAAGGCGGTTGGTCATGCTGGCTTACTGCTACATGCATACGCATATATGCACAGTACCCAAGGCTGCAGTAAACAAGGTGTATAAGACTTGTTTATAAAACTCTTAAACAGGCATTTTGTTTTTAGCTTTGTGTGCAGTGCAGTCCCGAAAGCTAAAACAACATAGCTTTTATATCTGACCTTCTGACCATTGTCTACACATTGCCATGGCGACATCTGAAGTCAGTATGGGCGATGGCGGTTAAGAATTTTTTTTAGGCAAGTATAATACACCTTGTTTGGATACTGTGTATGTTAGGGTCACTATTGAGTTTATTTGTTTATAAAACGTAACGTGAAATATATAAATAACAAAATAATGACAATAAAATTAATAAGAGCCAGTCCTTCAACATCAGTAACCGACTTCAATTTAAGTTTCTTCAGCCTCCAATGAATATATTATGGTCAAAAAAACCATTAAATAGCAGAATCAAAACTTTTCAGTAATTTTAACCTATAAAAAAATAAATTATAGAGAACCGAACTCTTATATTACAGTGATGAATACATGTATTAGTGGCTGTCCAACAAAATATATATATACTTATATATAAAAAAAACTAAAAGACAAAAATATGTTAACTATTATCTTTTTGATAAACGGATAATGTGAAACCTTTAGCATTTGCTTATTTTGTGTTTTGTAAAATCTTATCTTATAAATGTTTCACATTTGGTAATACAGCAGATGATATGAGAGATTCAGCAGGGCGCTGTGAGGGGGCGGTGATGATTCAGGCGTCACATTTCTCACAAGCACAGCCTCTTCACTGGAAGCAGAAGCACATATAGTTTGTGCTGAGGAAACGTTTTGCTACGTTTGATTCATTAAAGATATGAGAGAGCCACATTGAAGTGATCAAACATTAATACTGCATTTTTTGTTTTCTAAGTATCTTACACTTAAATTTATTTGTTTTAGTAGGTACAGCTGTCACAATGTCCAGGGTTGGTAATCTTTCGAAGTTGCGACAAGAGCGGATGAAGGATATCAACCTGCGGGTGAGTTGGCACTTTGTTCACCACTCAGAGTTGAATAACAAACGAGTCAGATGATGGCATCTGATGCCAGACAGCCTTACAGTGTTTAATGGGACCACCAACACCCCAGTCTGTGTAAATCGGTGTGCCTTCAATAAGAGGAACAGATGAAGCTGCTGACAGATTAGTGAAGCAACTGACATGTTTTTGCTAGACTTCACTTCCTCTTCTCTCTGAGTCCCTTCCTTTTTCTCTGCTGTAAACCATTTCTTTTACAACACAAGACCTCAATCTCAGACTCCGATATTCTCTTTACTATGTAGATAAACTGTTGTGTTTTAATGTAGAGGGTGTATGGCTACTTGTGTACAGTGTGCTCACTCACTGGATATTTGACTATAGCAACTGTTGCCATAGAAACTGCAGTGGGTGTTTTTATGATATCTCTACTGTCTTAGATTGTCCTGGGCCGAACAATGGTTTTATAAATAAATATCTGAAAAGCAGCAAAGGCAAGGCAATCACTATTTGAAACAGTCTTACAAGATAGATATTTCCAAGGTCTGAATACAAAAGGGGTCATACCAGAGAGGTGGCTATGTTAGCCTTGTTTGACAAGGAAATTAAATGTTTTGGATACACTACGTTCAGCAGTACAGTGGCAAAGTGTGTTGCACAGCAAGATGTTCACGTATCCAAAAACATCCAATAAATGTGAACTGGAAGCTATAAATTGCCCGCAGCTGTGACTGGTTGTTTTTCTCTGTATTAGCCCTGTGATGAATTGGTGGCTTGTCAAGGGTGAATCCTGCCTCTCACTGAATGTCTACTACACCTCCGTCTGCCATTAATAATTCACTCTTTTCTGTAAATACTTATAATGTGCACAGTTGGAGCCTATCCCTAGTTGGTGATGAGATGGGGAGCATTGTTGACAAGTCTCCAGACCTTCTTGTCCTGGCCTTATCATTAAATTTACATTTTAAATTACATTTATATTTACTCCAATTTTAGTAACATTTTGGATGATATCTTATGATATCCAGATGTTTTGGAATGGCACAATAGAGGTACTCAAAGCGTTTCAGACGTATAGGAATTCAAGTAACTCTTTCCTGACATTCTCAGTGGAATTTAATCTAATACTATTCATTTACCAATCATTCATTCATCATTCCTTAAAATCATTCAATCCTAACCATTCTAAGCATCATTATGGAAGCATCCTTGCCCTAATCTACAGGTAACTTAAAATATAATGAAATTTAATACTCCACTATAACAGCACCCATCCAGGGCACTTGAAATAAAATGTATCTAAGGGATGGTTCTTACGACTGAGGAGCAATTGCTCAAAATTGGATGCATTCAAAAATAAAGCAGATAAGATGAAAGATTTGATTAAAGCAATCACAATTCATCTTCATTAAAAAAAGCCTAATATTATGGGTTATCATCTTCAAAATCTGAGCTACTGAGGCCCAAAATAAAATTTGCCAATCCACATATTGGTAAAAAGTTCAAAAATAGTGACGTAACATCACGGATCGATATGCTTAGTTGCTTCACTGCATTATACTACGGCTTTGTCAGATATTTTTCTAGTTTCAAATTATTTTTCTAGTTGCAAGTATCTGAGTAGTGCATATTCCGAAGTTATTAAATAGTGGTTGGATAGAAGTGAGTAAGGGTTAGGAATTTTGTTTTTAAGACTATTAACTTTTTTATATCAACGCCATATGTCGCGATTAGATCTTCTTTTTCTATCAGTTGTTCCCTGTAGGGATTAGAATATGAACTATTAAAGTAAAACGCAATGTTTAAATGGTTGATTTCCAGTCGATTCCTATTGAACAAATTTGGACAAAATCGGATCATTGCTTGAAAATGTATGACCCATAAACTTTTGGAGATAAAGCTCCCCATAGGGTCAGAAATATGCAACCAATCTTCGATTCAGATCTTCCTCGACTAAGGTTTATGTGGTAATACAATTTGGAAATGATCCACAAAATAATATTTTAGTTATTTATAGAAAGCGTAGTTAAGTAAAATATGATATTCAAAAGATGTATCTCCTCGTGTCGATTCATATGCACCAAAATTGGACCAAAGGTTGAGAAATTATGGCCGAAAACGTCTGGAGATAAGGCTCTTCCTAATGTCAGATATAATCACCCGACAATGCGAAATCAACTCGGTTCTTCCTCATAACTAAAGTCTATGTGGCTACAAAGTTTGAAAATGATCCGTCAAACCTATTTCTGGGTTATCTACAGAACAGTGTTTTTCATGGAAAAAAAGGTCCCCTTTTGAGTAAAATATGAAATTTACAAGACAGATCCCCTGATCTCTGAAAGTGAACAGATTTTAAGTGTAGCAGGGCTTATTTGGGTATGTTGAGGTCATAAGAAACATAATGCTCTATGATTTTGACATGATACAAAAGAATGACAAGATAGTCGATTTCTTTGGACCATTCATTCTGGCACTGCAACAACGGGGCATCATGGCACCAGTGCATGCTCTAGCAACAGGGTTCGTGTATCTTTTGTCATTTCCAATTTTTTTTTGTTTCACAAATGGATATTGAAAAAATAAAAAATGGTTACTCATTTGACTTTTCGTTTTAAGGTACAGAAAATAAAATAGAAGAACCTTTTCATGACCAACTAGAAAGAGCTAAAAATAAATGGTCCGATTTACATTTATGATGTATATATGAAGAAAATTAAATATCTAGTATACAGAAATGGAAAAAATTGTTATCTCTCTCAGACAAGTGATTCATTGTGCGCTTTTAGTTAATTTTTTCTTCAACAGCAGTGGTTCATTTCAAAGCCATATGAAAAAGTCAGCTCTACATATTGGTCTTGTCTATATTTCTTTCTAAGGTCCTGTACTCTAAATAGGAAATACATCAACAGCTCATTGATTGAATTGCAAGGAGTTCTTATTATTAGGACCCGATCAGTAACCTGTTGTATCTGCTCCGTTTGTTCTTATTAGGGCCCGAGCACTAATAGTGCGAGGACCCTATTGCTCTGCAAGGACTTCTTATTATTTATGATTATTATTTGGGCCCGAGGACTAACAGTACAAGGGACCTGTTGTATCTGCTCCATTTCTTATTATTATTAGGGCCTGAGCACTAAAAGTGCGTAGACATTATTGAATTGCAAGGATTTCTTATTAGGGCCTGAGCACTAACGGTGCGAGGACCCTTTCCCAAACCGACCAACATCAGAACTCATGAGGTTCCTGGGGATGGTTGGATTTTGGCAAAACATGTCCAAGAGCGTTCAACAATAAGCCAACCCCTTTATGAGCTACTGAGGGCCAAGACAGAATGGACAAAGAACCATGTACAGCAAGTAGCATTCCACAAGATTAAAGATGCATCGAGCACAGCCCTTGTGCTCAACTTCTACGACACAACCAAGCCTACGGTACTGTCAGCAGTTACCAGATGCTATTTAGCACTTTGAGATTTGATCCAAATGTAAAGTGCATTATAAATTAAATGTATTATTATTATTATTATTATTATTATGGGCTGGGCGAGGTCCTGCTCCAGCCGCACGGGGAGGACTGGAAGCCAGTGGCCTACTGGTACGCAAAGACAATGTATGCCCAGGGCGAAAAAGAATGCTTAGCCATGTACCAGCGACACCCCAATGAATAAGAGAGATAAACAAAAAACACAGTAGACAACCACAACTACAGATAGTTTTGAGGTTCATCAGGCATGGATGGCCCGACTATTGTGAGAATGTGTCAGGGTCAGTCAGGTGAGGGGAGCTAGATGGCTTAGTGTTCAGAAGCAGTGGTTTTCTTAATTCCAGTAGCTATGAGGGAGATCATTATGGAGAGAATTCACAAAGGACATCAAGGTTTGGTCAAGTGCAGAGAAAGAGCAAGCCAATCTATTCGGTAGCTTAAAATGTCAGATGACAAAGAAAGTACAGCAGCGCAAATTCTGCAGAGAAAATAGGAACACACAGAGGAAAGAGCCATTAATGTCTAGCGAGGTACCTTCCAGACCCTGGCAGAAAGTCGCCATTGATTTGTGTGAATTTAAAAACAAATGATCTAATAGTGTCAGATTATTATTCCAGATTCCTTAATCTACCAACACCAATAGCAGTCAGGTAGTGGCCTAACTCAAAGCTATATTTGTTCCTGAGGTCTTAGTGACCCCAGCTAGTAACCCCAGCTAGCCTCAGCAGAGATGAGGAACTTTAGCAGTGAGTATGACTTTCTCCATGTGACTAAACCCACATTACTACCCACATTACAGACCCCCCTCCTTGCTCTGATGACATACACAGCCAAACCATGTTCTACAACCGGAGCCAGCTCAGCAGAACTTCTGATGGGCAGAAAACTTAGAACTACTTTGCCCACATTGCAGGACAATTTAGAACCAAAATGTTTTGGCAGATTATCCAGTAGACATGATGTCATAGCCGAGGCTATGTAGTAAGTGGCCATTTGGCGTGGCCAGTGGCCCCGGTGTGTGTGGGATGGTCAGCATTACATAGCATTAAAATTGAATCAGTGGTCATGGACGTATGGATGAATGGATGTATGTATGTATGATGGAGGGATGGAGGAATTCATGTATTCCACGGATTACTCCTTTACCTGCTCCTGAAGGAGGTGAGTGATCAGCCCCTCCCTTCCCTTTCTGTCCACGAAAGTTACGTGCACAGGAACCTGGATCTGTGCGCGAAATTCTGAGTGCAGAACTTTGAATAAATTTGTGTAGGAGGATGGATGGATGGATGGATGGATGGAGGGATTCATGTATTCCACTGGAACCTTCCTTTCCTATCTAACATCTTAGAGAAAGTGGTGGCCGAACAATTGGGATTTTCTGCGTAAGAATAGTTTATTTGAGGATTTCCAATCAGGTTTTAGAGTTCACCATAGTACAGAAACAGCACTGGTCAAAGATACGAATGACCTTTTAATGGCATCTGATGAGGGACTGGCCTCTGTTCTGGTCTTGTTGGATCTTAGTACTGCATTTGATACTATTGACCACCAAATTCTAATACAAAGACTTAAAAACCTAATTGGCATCAAAGGCACTGCATTAAATTGGTTTATGTATATTTATGTGGCATATCTCGGTATGTATCTGTTAACAATGAATCCTCCATGCATAGTAAAGTTACCCACGGAGTTCCCCAGGGATCTGTGCTTGGGCCAATATTATTCATACTATATATGCTCCCTTTAGGCAACATTATCAGGAAACACTCCATAAACGTTCACTGTTATGCTGATGACACACAATTGTACTTATCAATGAAACCAGGTGAATCTAGTCACTTATCCAATTTAGAGGCGTGTCTCAAAGACATTAAGACTTGGATGACCTGCAACTTTTTATTATTAAATTCAGATAAAACGGAAGTTATTGTGTTGGGACCCAAACACCTTAGAAACAATTTATCTGATGATATATCTACTCTGGATGGTATGACCTTGGCCTCCAGCACCACTGTGAGGAACCTGGGAGTTATC